>LGRX02009385.1:0-40811 GCA_001247695.2 Cymbomonas tetramitiformis | reverse complement strand
TCAACGGCGACGGCGGGCGTCTCTCCATCGGCGAGTACAAAAGGGATCGGCGGCAAGGGTGCCTCTCCCTCGTAATTCTTCGCGATTCCCGAAGGCCCGGCGCCATCCGCCGGCATTTCGAAATCGGGGGGACGGAGAGGCAGATGCTCACGATGATCATGCTGATGAGGGGGTATATTAACCTTGCCGTATCCGTAAATCCTTTTGTGCCTACGCATCGTCCATACACTTACCCTCACGCATCCTTTGCATCGGAGGCACGGACATGGCGTTTTGCGCCAATCCCTTTGTCGTGCCCCGACCTCCACGGCGCCTTGTTGTCTTGAGACGCCTGCGAGGATTCCCCTGCGAGCACCTTGCACCCACGCTCACGTGATGGATCTTAAACACATGTCTTACCCTCTGGCAGGTACGCATGTACCCTGCGAGTACGCGATATCGGTGCGACCCTGGTACGTGTGCACCGCGCGAGTACCGCAAAATGCGTGCACGTCCGGTACACGTGCACCAACAACACACCGTAGACTACTTCGACGGCACGGGCAAGAAATCTCACCTCGGCGGGGGGGCGGCGGGTCGTCGGCATCCTCCATTTCGGCCACCACGTCCGCCTTGGCGCCCGCGTCGACCGTGCGCAGGGTCTCCTTGGCCACGGCTTCACCGTCCTCCATCACGGCGTCGGCCGAGGTGATGCGCGGACCGAACTTGTTGACGTGGTGGAGCGACGTTCTCCACGACACTAGTCTAGTTCCTTGCCATCGCATTTGAGGCATTTGCAAGGAATCAACTGGGGTCGGTCCCGCGTACTTCTGCGAGCACCTCGCACCCACGCGCGCGGGATCATCAACGCGGGTGGGTACCACCGCGTGGCCAAGGATCGAGTTTCAAACACAAGTTATCAACTCACTGGGTGCTCGTGTACCTTGCGAGTACGCGATATCAGTGCGATCTCGGTACGTGTGCACCGCATGAGTACTGTAAAACGTGTGCACGCCCGGTACATATGCGCTAGCAACACATCGCAGACTACTTCGACAGCACGGGCAAGAAATCTCACCTCGGCGTGGGGGGAGGGGGTGCCTTGCAAAGAACCCATCTGGCTTCATCGTCATCATTCCAATTAACCGGAACCCCTTGGAAGCCCGTCAGTAAGCAATGGCGTACCCAATCGGCAACTTCTTGTTGCATCACGATCAAGTCCGGCAACGGTATTATGCCATCAGTCGACTCACATCTGAAGTACTTGCCCGCGAACTTTGTTTCGGCGGAGAA
Source organism: Cymbomonas tetramitiformis (assembly GCA_001247695.2). NCBI lineage: Eukaryota > Viridiplantae > Chlorophyta > Pyramimonadophyceae > Pyramimonadales > Pyramimonadaceae > Cymbomonas > Cymbomonas tetramitiformis. The sequence continues at coordinate 39,539 of LGRX02009385.1, read as the reverse complement.
CGCGTTCAAGTGTTGGGTACGATTAACGTCGAGGTCGGGAAATCCTCGTGCATAGTCATCCAAATAGTCACACGTCCACTCACCCATGCCATGGCGATGTTCCACAATCGTGTTACGAAGTACGTTATCAAACGCCGCCGCTGCCGCCGTCTCGTCGTCAACCACCGGGCTGTGGCACATGAGGCGGAGGGGTTTTGGAAGGAGGTTGAAGCTGTACGTCAGTACACATGTACCAATGATGTACCACAGCTCTAGTGCACTTGTACCGTCCATGTACCCGTTGACAGGACCATACTAGCAATGTCGGTACAATGGAAAGACAGGGCCAACATGAATTTTCGTATCCGAACATGAAATTTTGGCAGGGCCTCCGGCGCACAAGGTAACCATAAGAAGGGATTTCCGGCATCTTTTGTTTCACTTGCATGCGTCTTTGCTCCGTACATATGCACCCAACGATTCCCAGGTGCCGTACATATGCACTGTGGATGCACCACACATGGGTGCACATGTACGCAACACGTACCAAAGGGTTAGTGGGTATCCACCATAATTATGACACGAGCCTAGAACGAACCCAATCAACCTGCGTGGATTCGTGGAAATGGAGATCTAGCGGGGATTTATGTACGGGTAAGAACGCACCATGCCATTGCAGCAGCAAATGCTGCTGTTTGCAGGGGCTGCCAGGGCAGGGGGTGCAGCGCAACCTGCAGAGGCTGCGCAGGCCGCAAATACAGCGCGGTTGGTGGTGGACCCGGGCGCCCAAGTCTTAAATGACATGAAGGAAGCCGCCCGGGAGGTCATCGACGACTGGCAGGGAAAAGGCCTGATACCCCCTGGGACGGTCGCCGTCATTGGGGCGGCCAAGCACACCAAAATCGCCAAGCATATCCAGTCCCGCCACCCGCAGGTGCCCTTGCGGATGGTGAAAACATACGTCACCAACCGGTTGAGTTATTTGAAAAATAACTCGGAGGGGCCCGGTCGCTGGAAGTGGAAGGTCACCCAGGACTTCCCCGACGGTTTTCACATCCGGTACAAAGGTCCAGCGGCCGGGTACAAGGTATACGGGCACAGGGATGCGCCGGACCCGGAGGAGACAGAGGCGTGCCTGCAGGTGGCTCTGGCAATTGCTGCTGGCAAGCCACTCACTGAAGGGAAGCACTTTGAGATCTTCACAGCGCTTGGTGCCAAAGCCCCTGAAGCCCCTGAAAAGAAACCGGAGGTAAAGGTAACTTTTGTGCTCTTCCGCCTGTGAGCGCCGGTGACTGTCCACACGTTGTGCAACGGTGTCCAAGCTCGTGGTTATGTGAACCTTTTTTCAACTTGTGCCGCTTGATTGTTTCCACCCTTATGAACCACGTAGTTTGCACGTTGTCCACAGGGGTGTACGTTTTGGCCAGTGAGCGCCAGTTCTTCACTGTTTTTCTTATATGTTTCCACGCGTGTGTCGCCCGTACGAACGACTTAGTCCACACGTCGTCCGCACGGTGTCCAGGTGGAAGCGCCTCAACAGACGGTCCCCGAAGAGCCGGTCCCGCAGGCAGAGAAGCACTCCCCCAACCTCGGGGGCCCCTTGGCCGTAGGGGACCAGGTGGACGTCTTCGCCACCCCCCAGGCGGACGTGGGTCGTATCGGTACCGGTTACGACACCGGAAAGGCCACCAAATCTGGCCTCCCGAACCTTGTCATTGGTCGGGCTACCGTCGCCGCCATCGGGCCGGGAAATTCATTGAACGAGAAACCAATGATTTTGCCCAAAGATACCTACGAGCTGTACGTTGAATTCGTCGTTCACCTCCCAGATAAGGGGGAGGTTTACCCCGTGGAGCGGATTCTTTCCCACCACATGTCGATGGTGGACAAGCTCGTGAGTGCCGAGCAACTCCGCACCGGGACGGCTAATAAAACGATGGAGATGCTGGAGCACAACCTCCAGTCAGTTATAGTAAGAAAAAATGTTATCTGGCAAGTCCTCCCTCCCTCCCTGCGTTCCCCTGCAACGTTCACATTTTTACCTTTTGCACTTACGCGAACGTCCATGTGTACATGTGTGCGTGGTGTTGTTTCGCTGTCCATACGCGTGGACACCATTTATTGTGCCGTCCATACGGGTGGAAGACGGTGTACATACGTAAGGACGCCGTCTAACAAGTGGTTTATGTACGCAGGATACACAAGGCCTACTTGAGGCACGCCAACACGGAGAAGCTGTATCCCGAGAGGCTGACAGCGAGAAAACTGGCCGGCCTGAAGTTGGAGCCTGCTGAGGTATCGGAACGGGACCGTGGATACCCCCCCGTCACGGTGTGTTTGCTTGTATTGTTCTAGTGGCATTTAGCTTGTCAATTGTTGTCGTTGCTCTTAATGCACTTACTTAGGTTGCATTCACTTGCAGTTCCATACGAGAGGAACGAGCCGTCACTGGTTCCAGGACGTGCGGGGGTGTCAGAAGCAAGATGCACAAGAATCGGAAGGTGAAGAGGAGAACGCGGCCGATGGTGATGCTAATGATGCTGTTGTTGAGGCTGTCGATCGAGGATCCCGCCGCTGCTAATGACGGAGAGACTGTGGAGGATGAGGAGAGGGGCGAGGGCGTCGACAAGAAGGACGAGGCCGAGGAGCAAACCTCTGACGAGGATGAGGAGGACAAGAAGGATGGGAAGAAGGATGAGAAGGTTAAGGGCGGTTCCGCTCCCAATTCCAAATTCCAAAGAGAAAAGTTGACAGAAAAAAGGAAGAAGGTGAAAAGCCAGCAAAGAAGCCGAGAAGCTAGGCTAGAAAATATTTTGTAAACATTTTGTAAATATTTTGTGTATCCCTGTACCTTGTAAATATTTTGTGTATAAGTACAAGTTCATTCTCAGCTTCCGCGCTTAACGTGTCTGCTTCCTGTTCCTCAACAAGCTGATCTAGTTCACTCACTATCCCTACAACTGTGTCATTCAAGGATGCCGGTTGTGATGGTGCTTCACGCTGAGTTGCTTGGGCACCAACTATCTCAGCTGGTTGCATGCTCTGCATTTCCACATCACTTGAAGCAACCTGTGGTGCACTTTCTGACTCCATTTTATCCACAAAAGCCAAGACTGCAGCAAGATGTTCAGCTTTTTCCCCCGATGGCAACTCATCCACTTGCTCTTGGAGGCACATCAACAGTCCTTTTAGAGGTTCTACTTTCAACTTCTTCACATATCTAACACGTTGCGCTGCAGCCATAGTTTTCAACTGAACAAGGTGCTCTTGGCCAACATCACATGTCGCTTTCCTCTTGAGAGATGCTGCTTTCTCCTTTGACTGTGCAAGTCTCAGGCGCCTGTTTTCTGCCGGTGCAATTCCTGGGGCGCAGGCAACCTCCACGCCTGCAAAGCACCAACAGATAGGCCTATATATTGATGATATCGCGGCCGGAAATTCTTATACACTATACTCTCTGCACAAAACACGCGAGTCAAGGCAAACGAAACGTTCACTTATGGTAGCATACCATACCTGTGGTGTCTTCCATGCCTTCATCTTCAGTCTGCAACACACTTTGATCCACAGTCTCAGTAGCTTCCGATTGTAACCAAGGTGGAGCAGTCTTGTCAGTTATCTTATCCAAAAAAAACCCATATAATAGACTGAACCATGGATGAGGTCGTAACACGGGTCGTGCGAGCAAGCTCGATCTCTGCCCTGACCCGCGCATTCTTTCCTTCAAGCACGTATTTTGAATACCGTCGTGAGAACCAGCTACTGACTTGGTCTAACCGCTACTGATGCTTCTGGGGAATGGAAACTGCATTTATGCTCTGGAGCACGTCGTCATCAGAAGCACGGCTGCTACGACCGCCACCTCTTTCCAACCCCCTTTGAAAGGCCTCTTCGAGCATCTGCAGTTGAACCTCCGTTTTCTGTTGGGGAGTCACCCGAGCCTTCACTGCATAACCCATCGGAATCAAATCAAGTTGAGGACTTGCCAAAATAAGTGTCCACTTCCCACCGCAGTTCCCATCACCAACCTCCACATCCGAAAGCAACAAGGCGGCATCAAGCCCATATAACTCGCAGGCATGTGGATCATATTCGACTCCGATATGACGGAGAGACGTGCTCTCATAAGACAACATAGCTTCAGGCCGTGTGGGCATAGAAATGTCCATGCTGATCTCGGGCCGGTATGAACGCAGAGTTGGGGGAGCCGCACTCAATGTGTGGATCGGGGGTGGGGGAGGCGGGTTGCATGTTTTGGTGTGTTGCTGCATAGAAGAAAGCCGTAAAAACGGTGCGTGTCGGCAGCCAGGAACCGGACAACTGCTCGTTGTCCGATTGGCTTCCACGAACTGCCGCCGCGCCAAGACACCTGCCTCAATCGCTGCAGCCTTGGCTTCACGTTTTCGGGTTGCTGCCTGCCACTTAGATTGGAGAAGATCAAGTGCTCGCCTCCCCTCTTACACCTTTGCCTCGACTTTGGGTCGTGTCGTGGAGTCACCAACAGGCATGAGCACTCCTGCAACAAACCCAAAACACCAAAACAGTAAAGGCATGCATCGACTATGTATGTTACACTATTAAATTATTACACTCACCTGTGCTAACGGGCAAGGCTTCTTTGCATAGCTTCTTCAGCTCGTGAGGTGAAAATAGGCGCCCTTCTCCAATCATATACTGTTCCCAACACCTTAAGCCGCCGCCTTCCTCATGCCTAAAGTGTGAGTACCTAGTGATCTGGTCGAGGGTGCAAATGTCAGCAGGCATCTTATCCCGACATATTTCAACAACCCTTGCCACCATACCCTCCACACACTGGCCAGTGTTTAAGGCAGCAATAAAATCAACGGCGGTTTTGGCATCCAGCTTCCCTTGGTTAACCAATCGCCTAACATAGGCCTTCGCAGTGTTGAAGGAGCTGTCTGTCTCGTCTTTGCCCTCACCAGGTTCATTCATACCGACTTCTGTTACCTGAATGCCTGTCACACCAGATCACACACCCAGTCAATAAGTAGAGAGCACAAGCAAAGACAAAGCAAGAAAAGCGAGCGAGGACCAGATATTTCTGCACACCTGTAGCCTTCTCCATTATCGAAACCATCAACCAGAAGAGAGTAGTACCGTGATAACAAGGCGCATTATCGAAACGTAGACGAGCCTCATCTACCTGAGGCTCGATTTCCTTCACGATCTTCAAGGTCGCCTCAAGCACATTAAGAGCGTGCCACTGATCCTGCTTGTGGTCGTTTATCGAGCCCAGCAATATATACCACCGATTGATGTCCCCAGAAGAATCCACCTTCAACTCGCGAATATAGCTGTGGGGATCCTCGAGCTCACCGCTCGCGAACGTCTCCTTGACACTCTGTGGCAAGGCGTGAACATACACAGTCGCCCCATGAACAGATTCCCCAGCCTGACCAAAAGCATCACTTGTAGTAGCCATGTGCTTGAGAGGCAGCCATTTATTCATGTAATCCATAATAATATATGCCTCACAATATCCCATGCTCGCCATCTCCGCACCAGGCACACCGTTTTGGTGCACAGTGCGGACTCTATGTCCGACATATTTGGAAAGATGTGTTTCGCACTCCTCCAAGGCGAAGGTGAGACGTTCCAAGTCCGGTCCCTTAAGGACACTCACGTTGCAAGCACTCTTCAAAAGACACTGCATCTCCTTCACAAAGTAAATAGCCAAGTTGCAATCCGGACACGACACAGAGTGAGTTTGAGAACACGCGGTCTGAAAGCGGGGATCCGCCGAGTTGGATAAAGCATATTGCACACAATGAGTGGCACAAGTAGACTCGGCCTGAGCGTGGACATCGAAGTCCGTCCGATAATACGTGCGGACCCTCTTCAGCATAGCGAGAAGAGACTCCTTCAAACCCTGAATAGCGGGCGTGAGGACAGCAGTCATGCCGTTTGGAGTGAATAGAGGGATAGCCTGATCCACGCCCGCCGCGTTACACGATACTGCCTTTGAATGCTCGATAAGGGAATCGGTGAGGGATAGGATACAACTCTCCATGGCCTCGAAATTTTCCGTGCCATAGAATAAATCTTGGTGGCATACACAGGTCCGCGCGGTCTTGTTAACATAATCACCAGCATAGAAGATCTTTTCAAAAACCGATATAGATACCGGTTTTACATGCATAAGGGCACACTCTCGAAAATACTTCTGGGCTAGATCCTGCACACCTTCTTGAAGCTGGTATTTTTCAACTGTCTGGGTTTTATCTGCTCTGGTGTATGCGACCGTCGTCACAACGTCGTCACGTGTTTTAAACTGTATGTACAAAATGAGTGAGAGTCTCGAGGGATATCCGAGACTTGTACGCTTGTTTCCCCCTTTTAGGCACATAGTCCCCTCCACCGTTGTGAGCTGCGTGCAGTCGGGCGTTATAAACGGCCCGATGACTACACTGAAAAGTCTCCTCCACGACTGCATAGGGGAAGTGGGGAGCAACTAAACTCAATAGTTGCACTGCACGCTTTCTCGCGGCTCTCCTTGTACTGTATCCGGATCCATCGCTACCGCAATCTCGCTCACTGCACTGCGATAAGAGGAAATCATACCGCGATAAAAGGGAGAGTCCAGAAGCATGGTCGCCAGGTCCAGGTGCGGCCACAAATGCCTTCGCTGAAAATCCTTGCAGTTCACCACACTTCGTATGACACCTGGAAAACAAGTCGTGGTTCAACAATGAAAACCACAAAATAAAAGATAACAGAACCGAAACACAAGCCGCACCTTCAGGGTCTTTGGGGTGCACAGTCTTCAAAACCGGTTGCAGAAAAGCTAGGAATGTTTTGTTTACATCTCGCACTCGCCGATCTCCCATATCCGAAACCGCCGTGTCGAAATTACTAGAGGGCGGAAAGGCACCCTCCTCCAGCTGAAATAAAGTCGCCAACTCACGGGCGGGGATGTTCTGAGTCACGGGAGGCTGAAATCCCCCCTGTATGGGGGTCCAGCTCTCCTAGCATCACCCCTTGCTGCGTGTGTCACTGGTCGTGTGTCACCGTATGACACTCACCTGCTAGAAAACTCACTCCCGTAATTCTTCTATCAGTCTTGTATCACCGGTTTCCCCAGCCACTGCTTTCTGAGTCCCTGTTTCAGTGATACTGTTATATATCTTTATCAATATATATACACATTTTCACCTGTTCTATCAGGTTATCGGTCCCACTTCACGTGAGTGGTGATTCCGGTTGGTTCGGCTCGCTTCGGTTCGTCCGATTCTAAAAACCGTCAGCACCGTTTTTCTTTACCGTCAACATCGCAGGATAATTAAGCTGCGAACCGTACCAGCGGCATTTTTTCCGTCTCCGTTCCCTTTGCCGCTTCCGTTTACCGTGGTTTACCCTACCGATTGTGACTGGGAATCCGCGCACCGTTTCCGTCAACTTTGAGCATTCTGGATTATTTTTTACCCGACATGTCTCAACAGCGCCAGATCGGGCTCGCTGAGGCCCTCCGTTCAGCAAGGCGGGCTAGTGCCACGCCATCACCGTCACCCGTGGACTCCGGCGGTGCTACGCCAGGTCCGACACGCCCGAGGAGAATTGTGTCCACCGCTTCTTTGCGTTCTCGTCCATCATCGCTGCGGCCGTCTCCGCTGCCGTCCGAATTCTTCAACGACCCGTCAGTCCTTGTCTCCACCCCGGTGGAGGAAGGCCGGGAAGACGAGTATTTGGAACAGCTATCGTACGCCTTCACGTACTCCGCCGACATCATCGCGGTTTTACGGCCTGGAGGCTACAACCCTAAGCATGGCTATACCCTCGACACCGAGACTGCTGACACCGACTTCAACGCCTTGATTGCGGCCTTTCGACATATTCTCTACCCCGTGTCCTTCCCCGAGTTCTCCAAACTTCTCGACCTTGAGCACGACTACGACTACTACCACGTGGTGCTCAACGAGATCATTTTCGCCGTCCTCCCCATCGTTCTTCGTGGTACGGCTCTGGCATTGTACACTGAGGCGGCTCGTTCCCACCCTGGGGACGGCCGTTACATTTTACAGCGCCTCCGCTACGAGGTCGAGGGGGTCCCCGATTCCGACTCCGACCGTTTTTGGGTTAAAATGCGCTCAATCATCATCAACGAGCCCGACGACCCATCGCCGCAGCTTACGGCTATCCGTACTCTTGGTGACAAGCACGCCAGAATCAACCCCGACTACAGCGAGGCCAAGCGGGTAAAGGACCTTTGGCACATCCTCACCAGCTCGGCCAAGCAATCTCCGTACGTCACCCCCTTGTACGTCAACGTCATCCGCGATTTACGAGGTGGTGCACCTTACTCGTTCTCCACGCTCTGCCTACGGATCCGCACGGTATGGCGCGAGGAGCTCGACTTCGCCACCCCTGTGAAGGACACCGTCTACACCGTGCCTTCTGGTGGTGGTGGTGGTGGGCGTGAAAAGAAACCGTCCCTCAACTCCGTCTCCTTTGACCGTAAGCCCGCCTACACCACCAAACCCGTCGGTGAGTGGAAGGCGGAACCCGTTGGCGCCATGGTGAGGCGCTGGGTGGGTGTCGGGTACCCCTGCATTCTTTGCTTCCGCATGTGGGGTGTCACCGATGCACACCCTGACACCCGTGGGTGCTGCCCTTACATGTGTAAGGAGGCATTTGGCGATGGGCGCGCGCCCGACACCGCGCTCCCCGCTGGGAAGCGGCCCCCGCCCCCAGACTTCGCTGCTGCCATCGTGGCATTCCGGGCGACAGATTGCCCTGCCGACGGCCCTCCGGTGGTGCCAGCCCCCCAGTCTGACACCCCGGCGGACGTGGCAATCATGACGTTCGTTGCCCCCGTGATCGACCCGTCACCACAGCTCGCTACGTTATCCGCATCTACGGCTGGCGGGCCGGTGGTGCCGTCTGCGGAGCCGCTGCTCACTCAGCCGGCTCTGCACTTGGCATGCTCTGACCCCGACGAGGTACCCGAGGACCCCGATGACGACGCCGCCCTTCATGGCTTCACTGAGGAGGAAGACTTCGATTGGCCGGCTTTCCGAGAGACTCCGTGGATTCCGTCGATCGTCACCAGCGCCAACACCAAAAAGACCGTAGAGCGGGACTAGCCCGCCTAGCCTGTTTGTATGTCTCTTAGATGCCTAGGCAGCGCCCATGCACGGATGTGCTTCTAGCTGGGTTGGAAAAGGCCCCCTCGGCCTGGACACTAAATTGACATTGGGTTAGGGCTTAGGGTTTTCCTTGCTCTTGCATGGCCACTCACACCTTCGGGGTGAGGTGGTGTCACGGGGAAGCTGAAATCCCCCCCCCACTGTATGGGGGTCCAGCTTCTCCTAGTATCACCCCTTGCTGCGTGTGTCACTGGTCGTGTGTCACCGTATGACACTCACCTGCTAGAAAACTCACTCCCGTAATTCTTCTATCAGTCTTGTATCACCGGTTTCCCCAGCCACTGCTTTCTGAGTCCCTGTTTCAGTGATACTGTTATATATCTTTATCAATATATATACACATTTTCACCTGTTCTATCACTGAGTAGGGCTTGTGATGGCGTATAAGGCCTGCACTCGTGCGTGCTTCCAACCGAACTTTTCCGGTCCACTAACCGATACGTTCTTATTCTCCCGAACGAGTCTCAGCGCACTTTTCCAAACAACCGTGGGGGATTCTGATCTGAAGTCTGTGCTGACATAGGAGGACTTGCGGTCGTGCTTAAACTCGGAGGGATGAAACTCGGGACGAGAAAGGTCTGGGGGCAAGGACGCAACAAGAATAGTCGGAGCAAATATTTCCACACAATAACGCCGGGTATTTCTACCTTCGGAATGCATAACCTCCACACGTCCCACCAACAGCACGTGTTCCCCTCTCCATGTCAAAGACTGCTCCATGGGGTATTTCGTAGGGATAACGATCTGTTTTCGGGGGTCAAGGGTCTCTCCAACTGAAGGCCCGTCATATTCACACGTATACACAGTAAAATTGCCCGACTGCAGTTTTCCCTCCCCACCGACTTCCAGAATAGGCTCTCCAGATCCAGAGGATGCTATCTGCTGTGGCGACATGCTGTGCATAAGGGAACTGTTGAGGGAGCGTCTCCAAGACCCGCTGTAATACATATCAACCGCCCGACGTAGGTCGTAGTGCGCACACTCCAAGATCTGCAAAGCTAGACTGGGCGGGATGTTCGCTAGCTCAGAAAGATGTGCTGCGGATTGAGCGTGTTGCTCCTCCTCCCAATTGATCTGGGCTGTTGTCGCTCCGTGCGGCGCCATAAACCACATAACTACCGGGAAAAATAGAAGAAAAGGTGCAAAAATATAACATATGTTTTGCAGCATTGCCGCGAAGCCCATTGCACACGGTGTCAAAGAAATAGCACAAGGTTTCTGCTCAGGCTTTAAGGTGATAAAAGTAACTCAAAACGGATTCGCCAGCAAATTCGCCCCTGTATCTTTTGCTACAGAGCGAATAAAGTAAAAAAAAATAGATGGGGTGGTACGGCCTGGACAAGGCCGATCGATAGACACACTGCTGGACGGTAATGCCGCAAGATAGGTCGGGCTATAAGTGATCCGGTCCAAAAGGGCTTCCTAGGTGGTAGCGCTAACCCCCTGAGCTCCAAACCTCAAGAAAAACACCCACACGTCGTGAAATGCTTCTACTAAAATTTCCGGCATGCATAAGCTACTTTATGCCCTTTTAGGGCTGTATACCTTCCCGAAATTACTGCCCTATGCAAAATTACCATCCATTTCAACATGTGAATTCGCCAGCTAAATCCGTCCGCGGCTCCGTTGCATCTGGATGTTCCGCTATTTCGGATGACCGTTTGTACGACTTCTGACGTAGGTCGACGTGACGTGACACCAATCCATAGTATGGGACTTACACGTTACAGCACGAGTAGTTCGGAACTCGCAGTTCGGGACGAAAATCGTCCCGGACGACGTAAGAATTGATAATGTTTTAAAAAATCGCTTGGTAGGGCTGAAATGACCCCAAGATTTCGCCCGGCGGGGCTGAAATGGCCCAAAATTTTCGCCCTGCGGGGCGAAAATTGGATTTCTAATTATTTCCCAGTGACTAATTTTAATTTAATACACCCCCGACTAAACAATTTCGCATTACGTTCATGCTATACCCAGATTTGGGCTTTTGGACCTGGGCGCTTTTTTTGATCGCTGCTCTGTGGTTGGCTCACCTCCCGGCGATTCCACAATTATTTACCTCTGGGTTTCTAATTATTTCCCAGTGACTAATTTTAATTTAATACACCCCCGACTAAACAATTTCGCATTACGTTCATGCTATACCCAGATTTGGGCTTTTGGACCTGGGCGCTTTTTTTGATCGCTGCTCTGTGGTTGGCTCACCTCCCGGCGATTCCACAATTATTTACCTCTGGGTTTTCATTTTGCGCTTTTTGCGCGCGGGATCAGCGTCAGTCACACTATTCTTTTAACATTCCATTTACATTGCGAAGCCCACAAAGCTCCCAGAATGAAAGTTGGTGACACCATAATAAAAAACGCCTGTATGGGCTGCAACAGAAATTATACATACATACAAACATACATACATATCCTTCTGCGTGTATATTTAGATTGCGAAGCCCGCAATGCCGCAAAGCTTGCATATAAATGAAAGTTGGTGACACTGTCATCAAAGACGCCGATGTGGATGTGCGCTGCAACAGAAATTATACACACCAATGGCGCGACGCGAAATACTCTGCCAGCTCTTTCAAAATCGGTCATCACGTTCGATCGGCCATCACCTTCAAAACTGAAAATTCGAAACTGGAAACTTACATATGAAATCAGTGGTGGGAAAAAGTGAAATAATCTTGGTATAAATTCAATGGTGGGAAGACTGTATAGTGAAATTCAGTAGCATACTGTATAGAGGGGGGGGCAAGACCCAGTGGTCAAACAGTGGGGGCCTTTGGTCTTTCGCAATTGGTTACCTTAAAATCCCAGGGGGGTATAATCAATTTTTTGGTATGCGTCCGGACTCACAAGATCATACCTTATGACTCCCCTTCGGGGGCGGGGGACCGGCCCGGGTTATTTGGCCTAAGGTAGCCCAAAACTGATATAGGGGGTACGTGAACGTACAGGTGGGGGAAAAAAATCTCTTATCCAAGGGAACATATCAATTCCTAGCACACACACTCATTTGAAAATTTGAAAATTACTCCAGAAATTATATACACACTACACTGGGGCTTCAATTGATATAATATGCATACAGCATACGACGTGTCGTGTACAGCCTACGATATGGGCGTCAATATTTGCACTGTTAACGGACTGAATTCATCCATCCCTCCCCCTCCCTCCCGCCCCTTTACTTGTGTTCAAAAACACACATACTTAACGTGACCCGTTTATTCGTCTCGGTGTTGGTCTATCCATCTCTATGTAGGGGAAGATACCAACGAGGGCTCCGCCCTCGGACCCCCTCCACGGATTATGCCTTCATCGCGGTCATTCATGGGTGACCTTACTCATTTATACCGCACGCTGGGTACGTTTCAATTTTTATTTACAATACACTCGGGCTTCAATTCATATAATACTAGGCGGATCGATCTCAAAAAAAGAGATCTCCACTAGGCCATCTGCTTCGCTTTTTGCGTCCCAACATGCCATGCCATAACGCGTGGGTGGCGTCGCGGTGAATGTACGCGACTGCAGTGGCACTGTCATCGTTAGCGTCTGGCGATCGTGAGATCGGAAGTTCGTCTGTGTCGCCCGTTGGGATTCGCGCTTTGCTGCTGCTGATTAAGTAAGTAAGGTGCTAGGCCGCCCGGTCGATCTCAAATATGAGACCTCCACTAGGCCATCCGACAATTCAATCGGTTCAATATATTGTTCATTAGTTATTGGTTGGGCGGTTGTTATGCACGGCGGTATGATTTGCAATGTGAGACATTATATGTGTTATATGGTTAGATATGATATAATTATGTCGGCGGCGTACGTGTAGTATACGCTAGTTACAAATAGAGGATGGTGGAGCAAGGTTTGGATGTCCAATATGATTACCAAGGCGACATAGCTAGTTACTATAATGATACGTTACTTTCTAGTGCAAACTTTTCCCTAGCGTTCGCATGTCGGTTGCGCTTGGTGGCGGTGTATGGATGATGATATATCCCTATCGTTCAGGTATTCATTAGTTATCGGTTGGGCGGCTGTTATGTATGTACGGCGATATGATTTGGGATGTGAGATATTAGAGCCGTCGCATACCCCCGCGTCGGAAAATGCATAATGGGTGATAATGACCATTTTTTAAGGTTTATTAAGTCACTAGACCTTGTAAGAGGCAAAATTAGTAAAAAAATATTTTTTTATATTTTGAGATTTTTGGAGATTTTTTTCATCTGAACGGGCTGGAAATCGCTGTTTTTGGGCTGTGTTCGCTTAGCGGGTGGTTGTGGGGTATGTAATACCCATGTTTTGAAGGTCTCCAAACCGCACCACGACTTTATTAATGAACGTCGCAATTTTGGATTTTAGAAAAAATATCATAAGAGCTAGTATTTACGAAAAAATCTTGGTTTTGAGCACATATGAGGTGCGGAAGGCTTTGGGGTATGGAGTGGAATGAAAAGTACACATGATGAAGATTTATAGACCACATTGAAACAAATTAATGGTTGAATGCTATTTGTGAAGAACTTTTTCCTACCATGTACAAACAAACAATCACTTGTAGCTGTGTCGTTTTGAGTATTTTTCCAGGCACGCTTGGGGGTATGATATATGTGTGATAGATAATGTTGTGCAAATACTCCCAACCTAGTGCTTTTTTTCGAAACTTATTATGAATGATTTCTTGCAAATTATGCAAGTGTGCAAATTCAGAATGCATGTGTTACACTAAAAATTGGCAAGGCAATTTAAATATGAAGACAAGGCAAACAAACAAAAGAGAAAATGATATTTACAATGTGTACAATATGTACACTACGCCTAAGACCTAGGAATGCTCAAATTCTGCAACTCCTCTATGGAGACGCCCGAGGCCCTACCCAAGTCCGAGGTATTCAATGGCTGGGTCTGCTGGAGTTGCTGGAGTTGCTGAAGTTGCTGGAGTTGCTGGAGGTGCTGGAGCTGCTGCTGGAGCTGCTGGAGCTGCTGGAGCTGGGGCCTGGGTTGCTGAAGGAGCATGGGCTGGGACTGCTGCATTTGCAAAGTCTGGGGAGCTTGCAGCAGAAGGGGTTGCAGCTGCTGGGTCTGTTGGAGCTGTTGGAGCTGTTGGAGCTGTTGGAGCTGCTGGAGCTGGGGCTTGGGAGCTTGCAGCTGCTGGAGTTGGGGCTGGGGAGCTTGCAGCTGCTGGAGCTGGGGCTGGGGAGCTTGCAGCAGAAGGGGTTGCAGCTGCTGGAGCTGCTGGAGCTGCTGGAGCTGTTGGAGCTGTTGGAGCTGCTGGAGCATCGGCACCGTCTGAGGTTGCGGCAAGGGTTGCTGCTCAGGGGTTTGTGCCTGTTCCTGTTGCTCCTGCGTCTGCGGCTCCTGCTGCACGAGCTCAACGAGAGAAGGAACCGCTGCCATGCTCCCTCCCATTGGAGCTCCACAGCTGTCACCGCCCGCTGTCCCCTCCCGCTGTTGTAGCCGCTCCTCGAGTTTTTGTATCTCGAGCTGCAGCTTGAGGTCTACCAGACGCTTGTGCAGCGTCGCATCCCCTGCAGCTGGCAACTGAGTGTCACCAGCTAGTGATGCTGCTGGCATCCCGAGCTGCTGACTCCCTGTTGACTGGCTCCCTGAGCCGTCCGCCACGGAAGTAGTCTGCACCTGGGGGGGGGTCCACAAGTCCACAGGCAGAGGCTCAATCGGCCTCCGAACCTCCTCCCTGGGCAACTTGAGTTGCGGCGATGTGGACACCTCCGGCGACCCAGCAGTGTGCTCACTGCTGACACCCGACCGTGCCCTCTTTGGGGCACGGGGTGTTGGCTCGGGAGCCGGTTCCCACGGGGTGGTCACCAGGCTTGCCGCTCTGCCGGCTGGCCTCCCAGGAGGCTTGTTCCCCACCAGAGGTAGCCTGCTGGTGGGGCGGCTGTCAGCCTTGGGGGCGGGAGGTGCCTTGGGGGCGGGAGGTGCCTTGGGGGCGGAGGCGGGAGGTGCCTTGGGGGCGGAGGCGGAAGATGCCCCCCGTGGCAGCCTCGGGCGGAGAGAGGTTGGGGGTGCCGGTGGTTGTGTACTAGGGTACATCACGAGTCAGTACGAGAGACAGGCGTGTCAGAATGACGAGTGACAGAAACGATGACAGCCACCAACCGGAAATGATGACAGTCACCAGCATGACCGAATGACACAGGTGACTGGCAGAATTGACAAAGGTGACCGACAGAAGTGACTGACTCAAATGTGACATTTGAATATCTGCACCTACAGCAGATCAGACTTGAGAGAATTGGTGGGAAACCATTTAGGATTCGATCAGTCGAACATAACTGGAGGGAATCGAGGAGGACCTCAGTTATGCAGTCACATCAGCAGATCTATGAGTATTCAAATGAGAGACTTGGGAGGTGACAGTCAGAAACATTTAAGTACTGATGACAGATCCCAGCTGATTGGTTGTGGCAGTCAGCAAATGACTGAACACATGAAGTGGCTTGGTAAGGACGAGTTACCTTAAGTAGAGAGCTGTGCAAGCTCTCGGGGTTGAGTTTAAAATTGTCGTACATTGGCAGCCACCTCTGTGGCTGTTAGGCAACTTGACCAAAGAGTAATAAAAAAAGATCCGATTCCAATATTACCCTATGGTCCCAGGACCATATTCTCTGCAAGTGTTACTTGCACCCTTGTGAGACTGGTTCAGTCCTCACAACCGAACAACATATATGTATCATGCTTACAGCTATACATCTCCTTGTAGGACTGCTGAACTAGGTTCCCTTCCTACATTGTGTAAATAGACTTAGAAGCTCTTAGAGAGCACCCCCGAACAACTGGTATCAGCGTGGTTGCGTTAGACGCGACCTGTTTGTGCCAACCCTGTACCAACATAAATTTTAGCTTGAATGTTCCGCCTTTGGGCGAAGAAATCGTGTCGAGCAATTGGACACGTTCATTAAGACCTGTGCCGATAATAGAGCTCTGTGCCGATGATATCGTTACGCGAGTTTGGGAGCGACTCCACAATCGGACCATCGCCAGCGTTTGCATCGGCGACGGGTTTATTGTCATCACCCATGCGCGGCGTTCCATCGGCAAGTTACTACGGCGGGTTTGTACCATCGTTATATGCTGTGGGTGCTGGACATGTCGTACATGCCGCCCAGTACTCAGCGAAATCGTACGCGCCAAATGCCGATTTCTTGGCGCAGCAACAACAGCAATTGTTGTCCCTGCAACTGCAGAATTTGCAAAATCTGCGAATGCAGAGTCATCAACACCAGCTGCCGGCGCACGCGTATCATCAACAACCACGGATGGTCGCATCGCTGTATCAAGGGTTGTCGCCGTATTGTCCGAATACCGGCTTGTTCGCTGGTACGGGTGTGCATTCCGGTGTATCGTTACCGGTGTCACCAATGCAGCCGTGTATGTTGCATCCACAGACCTTGAGCACTGGTGCATACGACCAGCAGCGCACGGTGGAGTTGGCTGCGTACACGCGGTGTTTGATCGCCAAGCATCGGCGCCAGCAACGGATCGCCAAGCGACGGTGTCAACGACTGCATCGGCAGCAAACGGAGGAGTTGGCTGCGTACACGCGGTGGTTGAACGCCAAGCATCGTCGCCAGCATCGGATCGCCATACGACATCACCAGCGGTTACGACAGCAGCAGACGCTGCCGATACGTGATGGCAGCTCTGAAATGCCATCGACTCAGTGTGTGTCTTCGCCCGATGATCCAGCAGCAGCACGTATTTCCGCTCCGGATATCGCGGCGTCGCCTAAAAGAGTGACGCTATTATCCGTAACTCCATCCGAGTCGTTGGCTATGGATGACGATGCCTTCTGGGCTGCGGTGGATGCGGTTGAGGAGTCGCCGGACCCAGAGGAGGAGGATGACTTCGGGAGTTGCGATGCTGAGATTGCTGCCGATGCTAACGTTGCTGGAGGAATGCAGCATTCCGCATGCTCATTGTCGTACGACACGTTATCAACGACAACTGATGATGATGATGGTGATGATGATGATGATGACGTTGCTGGAGGAATGCAGCATTCCGCATGCTCATTGTCGTACGACACGTTAGCAACAACGCCGTGCCTCCATCACCTTGAGGGGGGGGAGAAGCGCTGATCACTAATGATCATGCTGATTTGCCACCTCCAAAGCCGCCTGACATATCTTACGTCACAACCACAGCGGTAGGGGCCAGCGCAGCAACCCCTTGCCCGAATATGGAGGAGCGGGTCTCCACGTTGACAGTTATTCAACACGCTGTCCAACACGCTGTCCAACACGCACACGCGCACACGCACACACGCACGCATATGACGGATGCGTGTATACCGGTCAAGGAGAGTGTTCGCACACTCGCGTATGTATCTGCGGACACCACTGCCGATGCACATATACCGGGTGAGGACGGTGTGCGTACACACACGTGTGTGCCGATTGCATGGATACCGGTTGGGAGGTTACGCATGCACTCGTATATGCATCTGCGGACACTACCATTGCGGATGCTGTCGATGTAGATATACCGGGCAAGGATAGTGTGCGTACACGCACGCATGTGACGGATGCGTGTATAGCGGTCGGGGAGAATGCTCGCACACTCGCGTATACATCTGCGGACACCACTGCCGATGCACATATACCGGGCGAGGACGGTGTGCGTACACACACGTGTGTGCCGGATGCATGGATACCGGTTGGGGAGGGTACGCATGCACTCGTATATGCATCTGCGGACACTACCGATGCGGATGCTGTCGATGCAGATATACCGGGCAAGGATCATAGTGTGCGTACACGCACGCATGTGACGGATGCGTGTATACCGGTCGGGGAGAGTGCTACCCTTGGCGCAAAACAGACAGAAGTCGGCAACCCAACTTCCGCAATGTCCGCATTCCTCGGGGTAGGTTGCGCCCGCACCACATGCCCGGTGAAAGTAAGCCCCACAAACTCGGCAATTCTTGTCCAATACTGGCACCCTTCCAGGAACCCCAGAGTGCGAGCAGTAAGCCACTTGGCAGATATGCGTTGGAAATGTTAGCTGCTTTCTTGACTTGGAGGCTTCTGAAATCTTAGCCCCCTGGTCCACCAAAGCGCTCCCACGCGCTAGCTGGGATCTCTTCGTAGGTTGTTGGGTCCCTGACGACTTATCATTACCGCGGCGCGACATGTTCATCTATCGATCAGTTCCCAGTTGACACCAGGGGTGTCGTCCAACGACTCTTGATCTATGAAGGTTGTTTGAGCACAAGGATAACACGCCCAATGCTCTGAGTACTCTGTGATAACCCACAAATCGCAATCTGGCCCCCACCAGAAGCTCCTAAACAGAATTCACACTCACGCACGAATCGAGGCATACCTAGGTAATTGAACCGTTGCAATTTGAGTCGCGCTTGGTGAACTCTGGTGCACAATGTGAAAAGTTACTGTCAAACCGCCCGTGCGATGAAAGCCCCCCTGTGACTAGGAACATCGCACGGGCGGTTTTTTGTGTAGTCGAAATTGTAAGATCTAATATAAATTCACTATAAATTCACTGAACTGTAAAACCGCCCGTGAGATGAAAGCCCTCCTGTGACTAGGAACATCGCACGGGCGGTTTTTTGTGTAGTCGAAATTGTGAGATCTAATATAAATTCACTATAAATTCACTGAACTGTAAAACCGCCCGTGCGATGAAAGCCCTCCTGTGACTAGGAACATCGCACGGGCGGTTTTTTTGTGTAGTCGAAATTGTAAGATCTAATATAAATTCACTATAAATTCACCGAACTGTAAAACCGCCCGTGCGATGAAAGCCCTCCTGTGACTAGGAACATCGCACGGGCGGTTTTTTGTGTAGTCGAAATTGTAAGATCCAATATAAATTCACTATAAATTCACTGAACTGTAAAACCGCCCGTGCGATGAAAGCCCTCCTGTGACTAGGAACATCGCACGGGCGGTTTTTTGTGTTGTTTTTTTTACATACCAAGTGCAAAAGCAAAAGTTCAGATTGTTTACTTTTTGAAACACTACCTACACAAACATGTAAAGCATAACGGATAATAATGCAAGGCTGCTTATCAGTGGCATACATTAGAAGAGATATATCATGTCTTCAGATGGTTTTCTGCTGGATATTTTGCCTTGGTTGTCTAGCATTGGTGAACAGGCGAAAGATTTCCCAACTGACTATCCTATTGCGGAGGAGAATGTGGAACGCGGGATTGAGCTGAGTAGAGAAATTTCGGAGTTTGCAGCGCATTGGCGTGATACAGGGGCAGGAAGTGCGGGAACGCCGCTTGCAGACCAGGTCGCGGAGGCGGCTGAGCCAACTTCGACTGCGATCAAACGTCGCGCGAGTAATGTGCAACGCCAAAGGATTTCTCGTTCTAAGAAATGCCTGAGACTGGATTCTACCGCAACATGCGCGGACGCTAGTAGAGCACAAGCTTCCGAGGTAACCGCAGTGGTCCCGCGTGGAAGCCAGTCGTACTGGAATAAGAAGATCGGCGCGGTGTTCCAGAACTCGCCGGGAATTATAGCTGGGGCGTTGGCGAACTACATACGCACACTGAACTCGGATAATCAAAATCTCTTGCGCACGCTTTTGGCCAGCGCAGAGGAGAGCGTTGGACAGATAATGGTGTCAAGTTTTCGGGAATCTTTTTCAGCTTTGGCAACAACCAGAACCAATCAGAACCAGGACACTCAACTGTCTGGTGCTGCAATGGCGTTTGGAGAAGCCGCACGGGGTATGGAGAACAGGATCGCGGATGTATTGGGCATTCGACGTCCGGTTGTGGTTACTGGGATAGTGGGGCATCGCAATTTGCTGGATGGCGCGAGCTTGGGGACTGTACAAAGGCTTCGAAGTGGGCTTCTGGAAGGCCTGGTTAGAAAGAATCGAAACTTGGCTAACCAAATGGCAAATGAGCTGTTTATTGCGAAGATCCACGACTTCTGGCTCAGTCCTGGAATAACACGTGTGTCAACTTCCAAGCGGGACGTCCTGAAGCTGAAGCATCCTGACGGGACGACTGAGAAGGCCCCCAAACACTGGTTAGAAATGACACAACTAGAGGTGTACCGCAAGTTCCAGAAGAAGGAGCCTGGCATCAAGATTGGGCTGCGGTGTTTCGAGCAGAACAAACCGAAGCAAGTGCGACGACTCACTAGACGGGACACCATCTCCTGCTGCTGTAGATACCACGAGGATATGAGGTTGGCGGTGACCGCATACCAGCGGGCACACGAGCGTTTGCACTCCAAGTGTGAATGCCCGGACAGGGAGTGCTGTCCTCACACTGGGGGACAGCGTGCCGTCATGTCCAATCGCAAACCACCTCCAGGGTTCCCAGATGTGGTATGTGGACGGGCAGAGGTGACCCGTTCGACTTCAGGGTTTACAGCCTCCCTGTGTGTCCAAGGAGAACTCTGGAATCTGGCGAGCGCGCAGACTTTCACGAGCTGGCTTGTTTGGACCAGTCATGCAAAGACTGCGGGCCGCTGCAGAACCTGAGTTTGTGCGCGACAGAGGTGTCCAACCCGACACCGGTGGAGTGGAACACCTACGAGAGTGCCCTTGTGGGGGTCGACGAGGACGGCAAGAACAAGCACCGAGTTCAATACGTTCAAAAGCGGACCCCGGTGGGCGAGCTCCTCGCAAAGCTGCAGAGTGCACTCCTTGGGCACACGCCTGGAGAGTCTCCCAACTGCGTATGCACGGGGAAGTTTGTGTTGAAAACCCCGGACGGTTGGGGGATAGGCAAGCTGGACGGTGTAGACGGACGGGCATGTCCGTTTCTGAAGCCATACGCCTACCATTGCTTCATGGCACAGCACTCCATGACCATGTTCAATAAGTGTAAAGCGAACTTGCCAATGGATCACACCCTCCTTCTATTTGATTTCAGCGAAAACCATGCCCTCAACATCCCGCGAGCCATCCAATCGTTGCATTGGATTGTGAAGCAAGCTTCACTTTTGTGTTGTGTCATATGGAGACACGCATATGGCCCGGTGGATGGTGTGCAGTCCACGGAGGAGAACCCCATCATTATCAAGGACTACATCTACCTCATCGGCGACGACATGCCACATAGCCATCGCTCCATCCAACACATGCGCATGCTTATTGTGAAGGACTATTTCATCAAGAGAGGCATCCCGCTGCCGAAATTCGTACACGAGTGGGCGGATGGGAGCGCGGTGCAGAACAAGTGCGGAACGGCATTTGCGGACGTCGTGGAGAGCGGCCGCCCGATGTGCGCGGAGTGGGTGAGAGGGCTTGGGATCCCATGCCAGCGCAACTTATTTGAGACGGCCCACGCACGAGGCGAGCAAGATGCAATGGGGGTGATTGTCAAGCATGAGGCGAGTCTGGCGGTGATGGCTACCCCGGACAAGTGGTATGGCGGAATAACATGCGCCAGGCATTTATGGGAGTTTTGTATTGAAAGGTTGCAAGACCCTAAGGACACGACATGGTCCCGAGGCTCACAGTTTTGCAAGCGGTTCTTTTTCCTAGTGGAAAAAGGCGACGTGGATGAATCGGGTCCGGTTTTTGACACGGTCGACCGAACCCTCCGGTTGCACTCCGTGCGCGCGGGGGTTGGACTGCTGGTGGGTTTGAAGCGGGACCGGCAGTGCTATTGTGAGTACTGTTATGCGCAGTGCGAGCGGGCGCACCCGGATAGTGCGGGGTGCCACTACAAGAGCCATGTGGACGAGTGGGTGCCGTTCACTTTGACGGTGAAAGAGGCAACGCAAGCCCGGCAAACACGACGTCAAGCGGCGGAGGCCGCGCATGAGATGGGCGTGATGGTTGCGCGGGGGAGCATTTTTG
Source organism: Cymbomonas tetramitiformis (assembly GCA_001247695.2). NCBI lineage: Eukaryota > Viridiplantae > Chlorophyta > Pyramimonadophyceae > Pyramimonadales > Pyramimonadaceae > Cymbomonas > Cymbomonas tetramitiformis. Next base: position 17,580 of record LGRX02009385.1, on the reverse strand, counting down.
CACGGCCATCTGGGGGAGATGACTTGCACTCCTACTATTTAGTGAAGGCGCTTGGTGGAGTGCAAGTGGTTGAAGATCCGGCGGGGATGAAGGACGATTACTACAGCCCGGCGGGGGAAGGGGTGTATGCAACGTGTGGGGAATATGTTGTGGAAGGCCGCTTCTTGGAATGGCGTGATGTCATGGGAACACTGACTCTCACCCCCCATAAGGGGGAAGGTCAGTGGTGCCCTGTGTCACCCCTCGCCTGCTCGGATGTCACTTGCAGTGCCTGCTGTTTATCTCCGCTCGTGTGTCACGGTCCGTCCGCTAGCTTAAAACTGTGTATCTCCCAGTTTAATCCGACTTAGCCGAACCGAGAAACCCTGCCTCACTGCTTTGACATTTTACAGTGCAAGCTTTAATATCACTATATTATCAGCTTTCACATCAGGTCTGGACCCACCTACGTTCAGAGGTGTTTTTCTTGTGTTCCGTCCGCTTCGCGCCCTGCGATTCTATCCGACACTTCAAATTAGTACCGACATTTCTATTAGTACCGACACTTCAACCTAGTACCGACACTTCAACCCGACATTCGACCTCCTTGCCTTCGCATAGGTCACCCTAGTACCGACATTTTTTAGTACCGACATTTACCTTAGTACCGACACTACAGCGCACTTTTTTGTGCGTTTCCAATCAACTGGACCGACATTACTTTTTACCCGACATGGCTTCCGCCCGACGTGAGACAGTTGGTTCCGCGCTTCGTGCTGCACGTGCACGCACTGGTGCGTCACCATCCCCATCACCGACGGCTTCGCACTCTACACCATCTTCGAGTGCTCGACCCCGCCGCATCGTGGGGACTTCGTCCTTACGTGCGAAACCGACATCAACGATTGAGGCTCCAACAGCTTTTGATTTCTTCAATGACCCCGACGTTTTGGTGACTACGCCTGTGGAGGAGGGCCGCGAGGAGGAGTTTCGAGATCAACTTTCTTACGCTTTTACGTATGGGAGTGACCTCGTGAGCTTCCTCAAGTCCATTGGTTTCAAACTTCCCGCTGGCTACACCCTTGACAACGACACCGCCGACACTGACTTCGCTGCCTTCACCGCTGGACTGGCTCACGTCATGTTCCCGATCTCGTACGCGGAGTCGGCCAAGCTGCTTGACCTGGAGCACGACTACGAGTTCTACCACTCTACTGTGAACGAGATCCTGTTCTGCCTCCTGCCTCACCCCCTTCGTGGTAACGCGTTATCCGTCTACCACGAGTGTGCGCGTACCCATCCCGCTGACGGCCGCTACGCACTCCAGCGGCTTCGCTACGAGGTCGAGGGCGTGCCCGACGCCGATAATATGCGGTACTGGACCCAGATGAGGGCAATCATCCTCTCTGAGACCGTAGACCCAGCTCCGCAGCTGGCTACGATTCGACGCCTTTATTTGTGAACGTCACCGCAAGATCAAGCCGGCGTACTCCGACTCCGACCGCGTTGCTGACCTCTGGCACATCCTGTCCGAGTCCGCCAAGAAGAGTCCGTACGTCGCCCCGCTATACCTGGTGGTGCTCCGCGAGTTACGGTCAGGTCATCTCTTTACTTTTGACCGCCTCGCGCTCCGCATCCGTTTCGCATTCCGGGACGAAAGCCCCCTAGCCACACTTTCGTCCCCGCCGAGCCCCGACACTCGGTCCGAGGGTTCTGGGTACCGCCCTAAGACCGCCACCCAGAAGCCCCAGACCCCTGACCCGCCCGGCCGCCCTACGGCCATGGCACTCCGCGCGAAGAAGCAGTCCGACACGCCGCTTGATGGGAAGTGGGTGGCCGACACCCCCACTGCCTTATACCTTAAGTGGTCTGGTACTGGTTATCCGTGTGCTGTCTGTTTGGACCGCGTGTGGGGTGTCACAGATGCTCATCCCGACACTCGTGGTGCTTGCCCCTTCGTGTGCATCGAGGCCTTCGCCAACAACAAGCACCTGGTCACGTCCAAGCCGGCTCCGCCTCGCCCGCCGCTCGACCCGCCGTCTGCTGACACCACCCCTGCCCCACCTGCTGTGCCCACTGTTGACGCAGCATTCCAGTCCGTGCGGCTCTTGCCGCCTGCACCTGGTGGTGGTGACACGATTGACGCCGACGATGGCGATGCTCTGGTGGTGCCTGCGGCTGAAGACCTTGCCCCACCGCTTCCGGATGAGCCTGTTGGTGCCGCCCTGGCCTTCCAGGACGAGGACACCGATTGGCCAGCACTCCGATCTTCACCTGTTTGGGTGCCGCATGTTCCAGGAGCTGGAGTCGTGATTGGCACTCAGCTCCAAACCCTAGATTGAGACCCATAAGTTGACGCATCACGGGTTAGCAAGTAGCTGTAGAACATTACATTTCTCCTAGCCGCCTACCCGGGAGTACCGGCTGGCCCTGCAGTGCACCTCCCACCTTCGGGGTGAGGTGGTGTCATGGGAACACTGACTCTCACCCCCCGTAAGGGGGAAGGTCAGTGGTGCCCTGTGTCACCCCTCGCCTGCTCGGATGTCACTTGCAGTGCCTGCTGTTTATCTCCGCTCGTGTGTCACGGTCCGTCCGCTAGCTTAAAACTGTGTATCTCCCAGTTTAATCCGACTTAGCCGAACCGAGAAACCCTGCCTCACTGCTCTGACATTTTACAGTGCAAGCTTTAATATCACTATATTATCAGCTTTCACATCATGATGAAGAGACGTGCACGGAGTACTTTGTGGACACTAGTAAAAAATGCCTTACATATTCCCACCACATTGCGTGTGTAGATGTGATCATGACCAAACGCAGAATAGGAAGGAAAGATTATTATCATCTATCCGATGCGGAGCATCAACGCATCCTAGGATTGCTATTTTGATCACCTCCCGTGCCTCTCTCGTGCCTCTTGTGCCTCAAGAAAATAGGCGGACGGTTAAGGTGTGACATACATTTTTTTTAAGCAAATTATTGTTTTGCCTTATTTCAAAAACTGGTTGTGCCTTAGAATTGTGGTCTTAAAGGGTTAATTAAGCTCCAAACCTGAAAAATGCATCATTACACCAAGGGCATAAGGCATTATTATCAAAAATATATCTGAAATTATGAAAATTAGCCGAAAAGAGCCCGAAACATACGAGTTATCGGGCAAATGAAGATCATTTCTTCATTCAAACAACTTGTTGTGCCTTAGATAGGTTGTGGTGAGGTTAGACAACCTTCAAAACGTCGCAAAGATGACATTAAACCGTAGGCGTAAGGCTATTTGAGCCAAAATAGGCCTAAAATGCAGAAAACAGCCCGAAAACAGCGGTTTTCGGGCCATATTTCTCAAAAAATGAAAAAAAATTCAAGAACCATATTTTGTGTGACACTTGGATATGTTGTGGTGGGGTAAGACAACCTTCAAAACGTCGCAAAGATGGCATTAAACCGTAGGCGTAAGGCTATTTGAGCCGAAATAGGTCTAAAATGCGGAAAACAGCCCGAAAACAGCGGTTTTCGGGCCATATTTCTCAAAAAATGAAAATAATTTCAAGAACCATATTTTGTGTGACACTTGGATATGTTGTGGTGGGATAAGACAACCTTCAAAACTTCGCAAACATAACATTAAACCGTAGGCGTAAGGCTATTTGAGCCAAAATAGGCCTAAAATGCGGAAAACAGCCCGAAAAAAACGGTTTTCGGCCCATATTTCTCAAAAAAAATAAAAGAATTCAAAAACCAACTTTTGTGTGGGCCTTGGATATGTTGTGGTGGGGTAAGGCAACCTTCAAAACTTCGCAAACATAACATTAAACCGTAGGCGTAAGGCTATTTGAGCCAAAATAGGCCTAAAATGCAGAAAACAACCCGAAAACAACGGTTTTCGGCCCATATTTCTCAAAAAATAAAACATTTTCAAAAACCAACTTTTGTGTGGGCCTTGGATATGTTGTGGTGGGGTAAGGCAACCTTCAAAACTTCGCAAACATAACATTAAACCGTAGGCGTAAGGCTATTTGAGCCAAAATAGGCCTAAAATGCAGAAAACAGCCCGAAAACAGCGGTTTTCGGGCCATATTTCTCACAATTTTTTTTTTCAAAAACCAACTTTTTTCGTTGTCTTAGAATTGATCCCTTAATTTCTAGTGACTTTCAAAACTTCCTAACCTCGAATTATGCATGTGACCACTTTGTGACGGCATAGGGAAATGCGACGGCTCATTAAATGTGTTATATAGCTAGATATGATATATGGTGGCGGCGTACATGTGATGTAAGCTAGTTACAAATATTGAATGGCGGAGCAAGGTTTGGCTATTCAATATGATTATCAGGGACACAAATAGTTACTATGATTACTTATTTTCTAGTACGGACGTTTTCTTAGCTTTCGCACGTTGCTTACGCTTGGCAATTGTAGTGTAGATACCCGTGTAGTCGAATAAGCAAACACTCTGCATACATATCTTACATACTATTTAGCATTTGCACATGCATGGCATCGAAAACAATCTGTTGAATGTGCAGAATGTAAATGCTCACGCACTGATCAATACATCAAAATTGCGCGCTGCGCGCGATTAGCGCTAACTGCATAATCCGTACTAAGATTGCCTAATTGATGAGACATGTCTGTAACAAATCGTCAAGAATAGATGGAGCGTTATACATGTTGATGTGGATAATGTTGATGTCAACAACCTCTTGGAGTGTTAGCTGAAGTCTGAGCAAGCAATGTATGACCCTCGTAGCAGAGTTACTTTTCTGCTACACATGTATGGCGATGTCCGTCTGCTTGTGGCAATTACTTAGGTGGGGGCGAACATCATGTGAAAAATAATGGAGGCTCACTATACATGAGTTGGTGGTGCACATGCCCATTTTGCATACATGTGATACACATGCTCACTCTCTTTCACACACACACACACAATCATGGCTGAATGCTTTGATCCCCGGTGTGGGTACATAGTGCAATTGATCTTCTGCGGCTACGGTGTGCCAACGGAGTCGGTACAAGGAAAAGCCACACTCATGCACGCGCATAATTACATACCTGCACACGCATCCAAACACAAATCATACACACACACACACACACTCGCGACTGCAAGCGCACGTGCACACACACATTCTTGCCACTTTAACAATCGATATGCATGTTGCATGTAGCATGCACACGTTGCCCGCTGACAAAAGCAGACCCACCATCAATCCAGTGGATATGAGAAACATGCTTGTGGGAATAGATCAGGGCATGACTATATACCGCACCCACACATCCTAGCCAAAAAAGAAAGTGTGCAGCCACGTTGGAAGCTCAGCCAGTATTACACTGCAAGTATATTATGAAAATATCACACGTTGGTGCTCGAGCGCACACCGTGAAATTCGAGAGGGAAATCGGCTGCATTGAAGTCCCCATATATATATATATATATACAACGTTGTATATATATATATGTATATATACGTCTAGCTTTGATTGGCATGCGCATTAGCTCGTTCACTTTATTATGTGTGTGTATGTGTGTGTCGCGCGCGCGTGCGTGTGTGCTTAGTGCGTGTGCGTGTGTGCATCAACGGGCGTATGCACTCACAACGCACTCGCTGATATTCATCAATAATTTCGAGCACAAGCCGAGACAGTGACTGAGGCGGTGCTTGAGGCGAGCACTGCATAATCTGATGTCCATTGATACCCCTTGCACATGCATAGAATTGTTGTGCCCATCTTGAGCTGGCATTTATGTTTTAGGACGAATAGCAAAGGGGGGCACGTTTGTAGCACTGTGGCAGTTGGCATCTAGCACGCATGGCATACTACTATGATCATCATATTAGTATTTTAAATTTTGACAATGTGAAAATCTCATTATGACTGCATGCTGCACAAACTGTGCGCAAATAGGCTGATGCGTATATCGAATGCAATCTTTAACAATTACCCTTGCGAATAAAAAATATCACATTATGCTAAGACGCAAATGATTGGTTGTGTATGCGGATTATTATATGATTGTGCATGCGTAATTGTGTATCCAGCCGGAAATCGTGCGAATAAAGCAATATTTACTGATGCAGGCCCGAGTGAGTTCCAACACTACAACTGATAAAACGGAGAAGGAAGAAGGGAAAACACTTAGGGCAACTTAGCAAACGCAACATCTACACGCATCTTAAGCGACGGCGCGACTTGACGTAAGGGAGCGCGAAAACATCCCATCCCACAAGGCCTCCTGCAAGGCGCCCGTAGTAACGGGCTAACGTTTGCCAACGGCTGACGTTCAAGTCAAAAACAAAATACAAAACACGAGCGAAAAAACGCAAAAACAGCAAGGACATCTTACATCTTACATCTAAAACGCAGGAGGCCAAAAGAAAATGAGGGAACCACGCAAGGCCGTATCGCGACGCCAACCACCCAAGTACGGTAAGTCTAAGTAGTCCACCTCGTCAATAAAGGGGCAAGGAGGGCGCGAGCCAATCTCAGAATTAACGCGGAAGCGATACCCCACAACCCGACAGGCCCACATCTACCAAAACCTGCGCAAGGAACACAGATATCTACGCCTGGGATACCAATTGTGCCTGGGGCACTATGCTACACACTCGTGGGTCAGGGCCACTCTGTATGTTATTTCATATGTCTTTTTAGAAGAGCTATGTAAAGGTACATATTTCTTTTTATATTATATCACTGGGTCAGGGCCAGATTTAGGTGCACGTCTGAAGACATTTTTCTTAGTTTTTAACAGCAGACCGAGCTCTTCCCCCGTTCCTCCTATATGTGCATTTCTATCTCACACATGTCTCATGAGCATACTCGAGCTATCGGATCGCGGATCGATATCGAGTCGGGCCAGCACTCTACGGTACGGAGTCTCTATACTCCCCAAGTGCTTAAGGCGTCGTGCCCCCTGGCACACGCATCCAAACACAAACCATACACGCACACTCACACACTCATGATTGCAAGCGCGCGCGCGCACGCACAATATTACCACTTTAACAATCAATATGCATGTCGCATGTAGCATGCATATAATTATGTATGTATATATGCATGTAGTATGTTTATATACACCCTGCCACGCCACTTGCGGGAATGCGACGTGCAAACAAGGACACCAAAAACTATCCTGGGCTCTGTAAAACTTCACGGGACGGTATCAACCACCGCGGGGGGGATAACAATTAGATGTTCAACTCGACATACAATAATATATGTATCATGTGAATATATGTACACACACTCTCTCTCTCTCTCATAAAGTGAATGACCTGATATGCATGCCAATCAAAGCTAGCGCACTACCATCTAAGCGGATAAGTGAGATAACGACGCAAGCACCAATATGGCGGGACCTTGCCTAGATTCCACTCACACACATCGTAAATAAATCATCATGCATTACATCAAGACTCACAAGCATGAATCATCGATGTACGTAGGGCATTTTAATTCACAACATCGTGTATAAATAATCGGGTCAAGGAGAGAGTGTGGCATGCTCCACGACGGCTCACCACATCACGTACACATCACGTATATAACATCGCAAATATTACCAACATGAATTATGAATGGAAGCTAAATAACAAAAATGCACACACCGAGGTGCTCGCTCCCCACACAAAGCAAGTGATTGCACATAGCGTGGATGTCACTCCTTTCAGGTTTCAGCATATATGCCACTACGGTGGGTGCGGGGGCACGCGCGCGCACGTGTATTTGCCTGACCTTATATATCACATCGCGCGCGCGCGCGCACACACACACATGCACACAAAGCATGCACGCACACACTCACGCACACACGCACGCACACGCGCAACTTACCTTTGATGCGCATGCAGTCGGTGTCAATAATCTGCAAGCGCTCCAACGAAACTACTTTTCAACTTTCTCCGAGCCGGTCGTATAGAGATGTATTGTACGCAATTAGAGAGGTCGCCGGTTTTATTCTCTCGCTTGTGTGATTGACGACGTTTCCGATTATATTCGTCAACACAATTGCTATGGCATTGCCAATATGTTGCGAGTCCTGCTCGATGATGTATGATTTCTGGCGAAAGACCGTTGTTCACGTGCACGGATGCCTTCGTATATTTCACATGAATGGAGGGCTTCGTATGTTTCACACCGATATATGAGAGAGTCCGCCACTTTTTTAGACTGTTCAAGAGCAGTATTGAACCATTCTAGCGCAAGCTTAAACTCTTGAGCATGAAAATGTGCACACCCTACCGCCATGCTCGTTTTGTACAAATAATCAAAATCTTTGAACGCGTTGTCTTTGTGCATATCGTTTGAATCTGGCAAAAGCCAATTCCATGCTTGTTTATGTAGATGTGCTGCTTTTGCGTGGTCATCGATTTTGGTACCCTCCAATGTCGACAATTGAATAGCAAGTTTGTTGAAGCATTTTGCGGTTTTCACTCGCTCTATCAAACACATTCCAACAGGGCTTTCTGAACGCCTAGCCACGTTAAAGTCGCGTACTCTCATCTCTACGAGTTTCCTATTTCGGTGAATTTCATCATTCCAGTACCGTTGACGTTTTTTTGTGGCGCCCCTCTCTCGCTCTCTTATATTTTCTACTTCTGTTTTACGTTTGCGGTTTTTACGCATACGTGCGCACGCCTTGCTTATAGGCTTTGTCGCATCCATTACGCGCGGAAAGGCGAATCGACAGCTGATCTGTGGCGTCTATGCACAATGTTATTGATCAATTCGGTTATTCGCACGCGCTGCTGCCGACAATGAATTTTGAAGCGTTCGCGCAAGCTTGGTGCAAGCGCTCACAGAAGCTTACTGATTCAGTATCACCACGGGACGAGTGCTGTCAGTCGGCGTAACCTGTGCGCCAGACGTTTTTAATAAAATGCACGCAGATAAGCAGACAGCCAGACAGCCAGAACTTTTATTTTTCGTACATTGCATTCACGGCCTCATTCCGGGATTTACATATGCGTTATTTCGCATCATCGTTCATCTGCGTTATCAATGCGTTCCGTCGACTGCAAGATTGTCCATTTACTAGGCGGATCGATCTCAAAAAGAAATCTCCACTAGGCCATCTGACCGTAGGATCATGTGCGCGACAGTGCTTCGCTTTTTGCTTCCCAACATGCCATGCCATAACGCGAGGGTGGCGTCGCGATAAATGTACGCGACTGCAGTGGCACTGTCATCGTTAGCGTCTGGCGATCGTGAGATCGGAAGTTCGTCTGTGTCGCCCGTTGGGATTCGCGCTTTGCTGATTAAGTAAGGTAAGTAAGGTAATTTGGTCCGGTTCCAAATTATACTAGGCGGATCGATCTCAAAAAGAGATCTCCACTAGGCCATCTGACCGTAGGATCATGTGCGCGACAATGTTTCGCTTTTTGCATCCCAACATGCCATGCCATAACGCGTGGGTGGCGTCGCGATAAATGTACGCGACTGCAGTGGCACTGTCATCGTTGGCGTCTGGTGATCGTGAGATCGTTAATTCGACTGCGTCGCCCGTTGGGATTCGAGCTTTGCTGCTGCTGCTGCTGCTGCATGTAATACACTAGGCGTCGATGTTTTTGGACAGCGCGATTAATCACCATGCGATGTTAACATGGATATCGCCATTATATTATATGACCGCAGGATCATGTGCGCGACAGTGCTTTGCTTTTTGCTTCCCAGCATGCCATGCCATAACGCGTGGGTGGCGTCGCGATAAATGTACGCGACTGCAGTGGCACTGTCATCGTTAGCGTCTGGCGATCGTGAGATCGGAAGTTCGACTGCGTCGCCCGTTGGGATTCGCGCTTTGCTGATTAAGTAAGGTAAGTAAGGTAATTTGGTCCGGTTCCAAATTATACTAGGCGGATCGATCTCAAAAAGAGATCTCCACTAGGCCATCTGACCGTAGGATCATGTGCGCGACAATGTTTCGCTTTTTGCATCCCAACATGCCATGCCATAACGCGTGGGTGGCGTCGCGATAAATGTACGCGACTGCAGTGGCACTGTCATCGTTGGCGTCTGGTGATCGTGAGATCGTTAATTCGACTGCGTCGCCCGTTGGGATTCGAGCTTTGCTGCTGCTGCTGCTGCTGCATGTAATACACTAGGCGTCGATGTTTTTGGACAGCGCGATTAATCACCATGCGATGTTAACATGGATATCGCCATTATATTATATGACCGCAGGATCATGTGCGCGACAGTGCTTTGCTTTTTGCTTCCCAGCATGCCATGCCATAACGCGTGGGTGGCGTCGCGATAAATGTACGCGACTGCAGTGGCACTGTCATCGTTAGCGTCTGGCGATCGTGCGATCGAAAATTCGACTGCGTCGCCCGTTGGGATTCGAGCTTTGCTGCTGCTGCTGATTAAGGTAAGGTAAGGTAAGGTAATTTGGTTTGGGTGAAGATTATACAGGTCAAAGGTCTAGGCCCGGTCGATCTTAAATTAAGATCTCCGCTAGGCGCATCTGACGGTCGATGGGATTATTTATCTTGCCGACGTGGCGCACTCGAGAGATCCGAACATGAACATCGAGTCTGCCATTCCATTAATGATTTGACATTTCTCGATCCTCGCGTCTGCTATGCATGTATGCAATGTAAAAACGAATCTATCTGATTTCTGAACATCGCGTCGGCCATGCGATGTTTAAATCATTTTCGCCATTACACTATCTGACCGTAGGATCATGTGCGCGACAGTGCTTTGCTTTTTGCTTCCCAGCATGCCATGCCGTAACGCGTGGGTGGCGTCGTGGTACATACACGCGACTGTTGTGGCACTGTCATCGTTGGCGTTTGGCGATCGTGAGATCGAAAATTCGACTGTATCGCCCGTTGGGATTCGAGCTTTGCTGCTGCTGCTGCTGATTAAGGTAAGGTACTAGGCCCGGTCGATCTTAAATTAAGATCTCCACTAGGCGCATCTGACGGTCGATGGGATTATTTATCTTGCCGACGTGGCGCACTCGAGAGATCCGAACATGAACATCGAGTCTGCCATTCCATTAATGATTTTACATTTCTCGATCCTCGCGTCTGCTATGCAATGTAAAAGCGAATCTATCTGATTTCCGAACATCGCGTCGGCCATGCGATGTTTAAATCATTTTCGCCATTACATCATATGACCGCAGGATCATGTGCGCGACAATGCTTTGCCTTTTGCTTCCCAGCATGCCATGCCATAACGCGTGGGTGGCGTCGCGATAAATGTACGCGACTGCAGTAGCACTGTCATCGTTAGCGCCTGGCGATCGTGAGATGAAACATTCGACTGTATCGCCCGTTGGGATTCGAGCTTTGCTGCTGCTGCTGCTGCTGCTGCTGCTGCTGCTGCTGATTGACTAAGGTACTAGGCCCGGTCGATCTTAAATTAAGATCTCCACTAGGCGCATCTGACGGTCGATGGGATTATGTATCTTGCCGACGTGGCGCACTCGAGAGATCCAAACATGAACATCGAGTCTGCCAGTCCATTAATGATTTGACATTTCTCGAACCTCGCGTCTGCTATGCAATGTAACAGCGAATCTATCTGATTTCCGAACATCGCGTCGGCCATGCGATGTTTAAATCAATTTCGCCATTACACTATCTGACCGTAGGATCATGTGCGCGACAGTGCTTTGCTTTTTGCTTCCCAGCATGCCATGCCATAACGCGTGGGTGGCGTCGCGATATATGTACGCGACTGCAGTGGCACTGTCATCGTTGGCGTCTGGTGATCGTGAGATCGAAAATTTGACTGCGTCGCCCGTTGGGATTCGAGCTTTGCTGCTGCTGCTGCTGCTGCTGCTGCTGCTGCTGCTGATTGACTAAGTACTAGGCCCGGTCGATCTTAAATTAAGATCTCCACTAGGCGCATCTGACGGTGGATGGGATTATTTATCTTGCCGACGTGGCGCACTCGAGTGATCCGAACATGAACATCGAGTCTGCCATTCCATTAATGATTTGACATTTCTCAATCCTCGCGTCTGCTATGCAATGTAAAAGCGAATCTATCTGATTTCCGAACATCGCGTCGGCCATGCGATGTTTAAATAATTTTCGCCATTACACTATCTGGCCGTAGGATCATGTGCGCGACAGTGCTTTGCCTTTTGCTTCCCAGCATGCCATGCCATAACGCGTGGGTGGCGTCGCGATAAATGTACGCGACTGCAGTGGCACTGTCATCGTTGGCGTCTGGCGATCGTGCGATTGAAAATTCGACTGCGTCGCCCGTTGGGATTCGAGCTTTGCTGCTGCTGCTGCTGCTGCTGCTGCTGCTGCTGCTGCTGCTGCTGATTGACTATGTAAGTAAGTAAGTAAGTAAGGTAATTTACTTGGTGCCAAGATTATAAAGGTCAGAGGTAGTAAGTAAGGTAATTTACTTGGTGCCAAGATTATAAAGGTCAGAGGTAGGTAATTTATTTGGTGCCAAGATTATAAAGGTCAGAGGTAGTAAGGTAAGTAAGGTAAGGTAATTTGGTTTGGGTGAAGATTATAAAGGTCAAAGGTAGTAAGGTAAGGTAATTTGGTCCGGTTCCAAATTATAAGGAGCAGAGGTAGGAGCAGAGGTTACGCGATGGCGCTAGCGCTCACGCTCTGCGATGACGCTTGCGCTGGTGATGGCGTTGGCGCTTGGGGTCGCTGCGGCGTTTTCGTTTGGCGATCGTCGGATCAGGCTGTCGGTCTTCGTCGCCCGTTGGGATTTGAGGTTTGCTGCTGCTGAATGACCATCTCCGTTCGCTTTCCTCATACATAGCAAATAAAGAAAAAGGCGAACGGAGATGGTCATTCAGATGACCCATATCTAAATTCATAACACGTACAACGAACGGAGATGAAAATTTGGTTTGGGTGAAGATTATAAAGGTCAGAGGTCTAGGCGCTGTCGATCACAAGTATGCGATTTCCACTAGCACACTGAGAAATAAACGTGGTAAAATGGTGGTAAAATGTGGTAAACTGGGGGTAAATTGTGGTAAATTGGTGTTTTACCACCATTACACTAATAGTGGCGATATAAATCCCGTGGGTAATTTCCTATTGGTCTGTTGGCACTTTTCTAACACGATTTTACCACATTTACTTATAGCGCGGTAATTATATATTATTGTTTACCATTGCTGTATATAATTTACCATGGTACCCCCCTACGACCGGTAAATTGACCCCCAATGGTAAAATTACCACATATGACCGGTAAATTGACCCCCAATGGTAAAATTACCACATATGACCGGTAAATTTACCACGGTATGACCACGGTTGGACATGTGGCAGGCAGGATGCACTGTGATACGGACACGTGTGCAAGATTAGTGCACGTGGCAATCATGCATGGAATGTTACATAACTGTTACCAGATATGCTAGGTAGGTAAGTGCGTGGCTTTGCAAGTAAGGTCACACTAGAAGCAATAAGGAGAGAGGAAGGAAGGACGCATGCTGCTGGTTTCTAGCTTGCCGTTGCTAAGGTCTTGAGCATCGTGCAGATTTCATTCCTGGCCAAAGGTAGATGACGTGGAGGGGGATTTTAAATCCCGGAGGACGGTGGCAGATACACTTGGTCTCAAGGCGTGACGCCGGCATCAGCAGGGTATGTTTGGCATCCTCGTTCAAGACAAAGACGGCACGGCTGTTCATGCGCGCGTTTTTGATAGTCGGGTATGCCGTCACCATGGCTAGACGGCACACAGCGCAATGTGTGGCCGGGTCCCAGATCAGATAGTAAGCCTCCACGCGGCCGTATTCAAATGCATCGGCTTCAGAGGATGCTAAGGCTACGTTGTAGGAGATTCTGGTTACTGCCCTGGTGTACATCGTGGACGTGAAGTCCTCGTCGCCGTGCCGCATTCGTGGAAAACATAGGACGTCCAAGGCGTCCCGTTCTAGCTCGTATCGCTCACCGTGCATGGCACGCAAGGAAGCCGCCAGGCCCGGCAGCAGCCTTCCTTCCGCATCGGCGCTTAGCGCGGATACAGCCACGCCACCGCGGATGATGTGATGACCGACATCCATGAAGTGACACGCGAGCCCCGGGTCATCGCGGAAACCTGGGCCGTCCTCTTTCACCGAGTGCGCGACATAGTCTGGAAGGAACCGGATCCCGGGGTACAAGTGGGCCATGTCATCTACACGGTCTATCAGCAAGTAGGCGTTACCGATGCATGAATCGATGGCCTTCCCCCCCACCGGCTCCGGCACCACCCCCTTCGCCTCCCCCAACAGGCGCTCCACCCATAGCTCGATTTTGGAGCTGACAACGCCTACCTTCTCCTCTTGCTTGCACAAGTGTACCACGGCTAGGCGTAGATTCAGCGTCAGCATGTTCATAGGGCACTCGTTCTCAATAATGACTGCGAACTCCCTCATACGCAGCTCCGCTTGTGCGCGAGCCTCTGCGCGGTCTTCGATTGTGCCGGCGCACACCTGCCGGATGAAATATATCACAGCCTCCCTCAGCTTCCACCAAGCCCTGTCCAACTCTCGGTTGAGACTCCACAGGACGTCCATGAATACCAGCGGGCTGAATATCAAAATGAAGTTGAGCCAGTCCTCCATAGTGTAGTTCCCTGCAAACAAACCAAGCGTTTCGGGCGACATCAGCATGCATGCACCGTTCATTCAATCAATGGTCAACCCATACAACGGGCGGGCCCATGCACACAATTCACGTAGATCTCGCATGCATGGGAAGAACAGCTTTCCTGCAATCATGCCTGCCAGCACACCTACCTGCATATTGCACCACGTCCTGGTACTCACGGTGCATGTCGTGCGGGGCACACAGCCCTTTGCCGTTCTTCTGTAGCTGCTGTAGCTGCGCGGCGTTGAAGTAGCACGTGTCATCGCAGTTGGGCACCTTGTGGCGGAACATCTTCACAGTACTCTTCACGACACCGAAGGTCATACAGTGCATGAAAGGCAGCACGTATGCCGACATGGCGGTGAAATATTCCAGGGCCTCCAGGGGACCCTTACCGTAGCGCCCGGTCCGCATGGGATCAGCGCCCTCCTGGGTTAGCTTGACTAGTTCCTCGTGATCCTCCTGGGTTAATAGCACCGACGGGTCCCAGGCATGAACCGTCTCCCCGTCCGGTAAATAGCTTTGTGCGATAGGCTTGGCATAGCCTAGGCAATACATCCCACCAGCTGGTCCGGGGGTGCCCTCCCACAGGCTCAGGTAATCGTTGCGTCTGGCAGCCACCGGAGCGAACCTTCCCAGATCGTTCCGCGCAACGGTGTCACAGTAGCACAGCACCAGAAACACACTGAACTTATCATGCCACTTGCCAAAGTAACCATCGTATACTCGGAACGGCGTGCCTTTGTCGTCAGCGTGCCCGTCGCGTAACTCCTTGAGCTCCTTCACGAGGCGCTCTTGGATCACGTCATTGTTCTTCCAGTGCTGCCTAGGGCCCGGAACCACAATTACGAGCCCGGTAAATTCCATCCTAACCCGATCCTGCGAACACCCGCATGGATGCACCGTCAGTCCTCCCTTCTTCAATCACCGGGAAGCCTTCACAGCCAGACACGCTAGCAGGTGTACAACCTACGGCACGCAAGGCGGGACGCAGTGCACCTTGCATACGCCTACACTGCAGAAGCAGACCAGCAGCAGGGGACCACCTGCATGCGTTACACTGGTTAGCCTTATTCTAGTAACAAGGCACATCGCAACGGTTCGAGTTGCAGATTGTGGCGGCGTGTACCCGAGGGTGCAGGTCCGCGCTCCGCATCGCTCCGAACCTCGTGGACCATCCCCTGCACCGTGCGCGCCACATTCCCACCATTACGCCCGGTGGTGTGTCCCCACCCTCACGTGCAACGCATCGTTTGCACCATAGCGCTGTTCAGGTCAGCCATTCCATTGTTTCAACATACATCAAGGGGAGGGGGGGGGCTTGGTTGTAGTAGGAGTGCTGGGTGTCGGCTGGACTCACTGTTTGTCGTGCTTCTTCGCCCGTGCGTCATCCTCACCGTATTCCACACCATTCCAGGTTTCATGGGATCCGTGCTTTCTGTTTCCTGCAGCAGCCGGCCCCCAACCGTGCTGTGCTCGTTGATCCGCGCCACGTGCGGGCTGGTCATGACGCATGCATTTGTAGGCGCTCTCGCCTGCGTATCAGCACGCATTTTTGCAAACTTCGCATTGCGCATCCAGCGTCTGACTAGCCGTTTCACCGGGAAGTAGAAATAGTACTCCTGCGGGCGGTACACCTCACCCCGCGCCGTACGTGTCACACTGTATCTCTCCTCCTCGCACCACCCGACCGGCACTCCCGCCGCATCCCACGCGATGGGAACCCCGCATTTCTCCTGCGCTGGTTTCTTGGTCTCTGCCGGAAACGTTCTGTGATACTTCGGACACACATGCACTGCGTAGTCCCACACGGTCTCGGCACCAATCAGGCGTAGCATGTGCCAGAGCGACCCCGGTAAATTGGTGGTTGCTCCACCCAGCAGCATCTTCAAGATTTTCATGAACGTGTTGAAGTGCGCGTCTGTCCACTGCTGCCGCCGTTTCATGTCCAGCAAATACCACACAGCTTCCTGCAGCGTCACTCCGTGGGGGCTCGCCTGCCCATGCGTTAGAAGCGGATCCATCTTTTTGGGACTGAGTTCGGCCGACTCTGGCGCGTCCAATGTCTCCACTTTCGCTGGCTCCGGCGCGTCTACCGTCACCGCTTTCCCTGCCTCCGGAGGGTCCACCGTCACCTCTTTCGCCGGCACCGGCGCGTACACCGTCACCTCTGCGTGATGAGCCAGCAGCAAGGCGGCCGCCTCTTCCACCTCGATTTCCATGCCCGCCTTTGCAGCTAGTTCCTGCGAGTGGCCGTCCCCTCCTGGCTTAGTTTCTGTGCATATTCTGCGTGCGCTGCATGCCCCTGCGCATGTTGCATGGCGTACATACTACAATACGCACTACATGATGTAGTGCGAAAGACGCACAGGCGTTTCCACGTCCTGTCCGAGCAGGGCAGTGAGACCAGTGTTCCGCCAGTGTGCAAGGTGCGGCAGGGCGTACATCGTAAAGAAAGTCCGGGATGGAGAGGAGGTCCGCCTCCGCATCACCACCTTCGTCCGTCTCCTCCACGATGTCTTCTTCCGGGATGTCCGGCAAATCCAACACCTCCTCCCAGTATGCATTTTCGGCTGGGGTGGGGGCATCTGACGACCCCCCTTCCTCGCAATGACTCAATCCCATATATCCCACGGCCCGTGCGTCCGCCAGGTCGTGGTTCGTATCATTCCCATCTGCGCCGGCTCCTCCCACCAGGGTATACCGCATTCTCTTGTTGGGTATCCTCGCCTGCTGAGAATCATCATCCGCTGTTTCCGCAAACACTGGGGCCGCCTCCATCTGGTGGCCAGCGGAGATGGCAATGACACGGTGCCTTTGATCAAACTGAACTCCCAGAGATTGCATGTGGCCTATGAGCACGTCAATCCTTCCCTTGTAATCCTTTCCGGCGCGCCCTGCCTGATCAGGTATGCCCAGCGTGCACAAGTCGTCGGGGGTGAAGAGGGAGCGAATGCTTGGGCGCTTGATGTCACGGTAAGCGCGTTGCGCCAGCTCCAGTAGCCGGGCGTCGGTCAC
>LGRX02009383.1:0-63376 GCA_001247695.2 Cymbomonas tetramitiformis | reverse complement strand
CGTGTGGGGGGACATACGGTGAGGCGTGTGACCCCCAAGCACCCCTCAGATCACTGCCCATGACATAGCTATCACTGGCGGTGCGATTGTGGGCCGTGTGGGGGAGCATAAGGTGAGGCATGCGACCCCCAAGCACTCCTCAAATCACTGCCCATGAAACAACCGTCCCGGGCAGTGACTGTGGGCCGTGTCGGGGGGCATACGGTGAGACGTGTGACCCCCATGCACCCCTCAGATCACTGCCCACGACACACCTGTCACGGGCAGTGACTGCGGGCCGTGTTGGGGGGCATACGGTGAGGCGTATGGCCCCCAAGCACCCCTCAGATCACTGCCCATGACATAACTGTCACGGGCAGTGACTGTGGGCCGTGTCGGGGGGCATAAGGTGAGGCGGGTGACCCCCAAGCACCCCTCAGATCACTGCCCATAACATAGTTATCACAGGCGGTGATTGTGGGCCGTGTGGGGGAGCATAAGGTGAGGCGTGTGACCCCCAAGCACTCCTCAAATCACTGCCCATGACACAATTGTCACCGGCAGTGACGGTGGGCCGTGTTGGGGGGCATACGGTGAGGCGGGTGACCCCCAAGCACCCCTCAGATCACTGCCCACGGCACGGCCGTCACGGTCAGTGGTTGTGGGCCGTGTCGGGGGGCATAAGGTGAGACGTGTGTCCTCAAGCACCCCTCAGAACACTGCCCACGACACAGGTGTCACGGGCAGTGATTGTGGGCCGTGTGGGAGGGGCATAAGGTGAGGCATGTGACCCCCAAGCACCCCTCAGATCACTGCCCATGACAAAGCCGTCACGACTAGTGATTGTGGGCCATGTGGGGGAGCATAAGGTGAGGCGGGTGACCCCCAAGCACCCCTCAAATCATTGCCCACGACAAACCGGACTAAGCTGTTACGGGCGGTGATTGTGGGCCGTGTGGGGGGGGGCATGAGGTGAGGCGGGTAACCCCAAGCACCCCTCAGATCAATGCCCACGACAGAGTCGTCACGGGCAGTGATTGTGGGCCGTGTTGGGGGGCATAGGGTGAGGCGAGTGGCCTCCAAGCACCCATCAAATCACTGCCCATGACAAAGCTTTCACGGGTGGTGATCGAGGGCTGTGATGGATACAAGATACCCGCCACAAGATACCATACTCACGTCCCCGCCCCCCTTCCACCATACAGTAATCACTCACCTTAAAGAAAACCGTGCCCAACCCGCATGCGCCCACGTTCCGCCGCACCAACCCGCAACAACCACATACATCCTACCGGCCACACCCCCATATGGTCGCGTGTCAGAGGAGTTGTCCTCACACCGCACCATATATATTCAGTGTGCCCAACCCACTGGGGAAAAACACCGGCTTAGGGGTTAATCGGGGTCGAAGCATACTATTTATAGTCCATAATAGCGGCACAGGAGCGCCATGAAATGCCACCGGTGCGTGCTTCATTTAATGTATACTGTAAGCTGAAGCCAATCGTGCAAAAACCTAAAAATATACCATGTTGCGCCCCACTCCCGATGCATGGGACCAAACTTCACAATACACTGATGGAATACACATGTGGGTCACATCATGCAACGCCCAGTGGCGCACCCTACTTGCAATAAACGCTTTATTGAAACCCGCCGGGATCGATGTGGCCACCCAACACATAATTCATTTTTAAGTACGACTTGCTCGCCAATATAGTGGTTCCACGCCATGGCGACACTAAAGAAGACGCCCATTAAAAGCACGATAGGTAAACGATGGCAAGTGATAGTTGAATGGCGCAAAACGGAGGGCGACAAGGATTGGGTTACACGACTCGTGAAGGAGACTGGGCACTCCAAGGATGTCGTGCAACATGCTATCCAACTTTACAAAACAACCGAAGATGTGATCGATGCTCAGCGTCCCGGTCGACCACCTCAAGCGAAAGACGAGGATAAGCAGGCTTTGAAAAAACAAGTGGTGGTACGTAAAGGGAGACGAGGCCTAGTAGCCGGCCAAAGCGCGAGACGTTTGAGCAAGCGTGTTCCTGGCGCGAAAAAGGATGGCATTACAAAGTCAGTCGCAGTTAGTACCATCACACGTTGGCTGCACGAAGCGCCATCACTCGTGTATCGTCGAGCATCGGTGCAACACGCAATAGCCGCACCGAATGCCGAAGCGCGCTTAGACTTCTGTCGACGCCACCGAGAAATGGGATGGAAGCATGTCATGTTTATCGACAGCAAGATCGCCGTGATGAGGCCGGCGGTTAAGGGTACCCGCTTCAGGTTTTGGATGTTCAAGGACGATCCAATAGCGCAGCCTGTAACGCAAGGTCATCAGCAAGTCCATGTTTATGGCGGCATTTCGTGGGAGGGTTGCGCACCATTGCATGCAGTGACGGGCACCACGGGTGTCCGATCTAAGTATATGAAGAAGATGCGGGGCGGTAAAGAAGTGCCATATAGGGGTGTGTGTGCGCAAGAAGTGATTGAACTTTTCCGAGACGAGCTGCTGGCGGAAATCAAGTCCGTTTTCAAGAACACGCACGAGGCTGATTGGTGTTGCGCCATGGATAAGTGCTCGAGCCACAAGCGCGCACGCCATACGTTGGTGGAAATGGGCATTCGATTGCTGGATTGGCCAGCACAGGGCCAAGCAAGACCTCATGCCCATCGAGAATGTGTGGTCGTGGTTGGAGTACCATTTGCACCTACACGACTATGCAAATCTCGACGAGTTCCAACAACGGATGCATGCCATTTGGAACAGTATAGATATTAAGCTACGGCATCACTGGTGCGGCAGTATGCATAAGAGAATGCGTGCGTGCATCCAAGCCAATGGCTACAACACAGGTTATTATATCGCAGTTGAAAATATGCAAAACTAGGCCAGCCATGACACCTAGTTTATTGTGGTGGTGTTTGTTTGAACTTCGGAACATTTTCATGCTTGCACGATCAATATTACATTTGAACATCTCGTGGATATGTAATGCATACCGTGCCCGCGCGTGTACATATGTGCGACGAGAGTGCGTAAAGGGTTACGCGTATGGTCACAAGCGCGAGTGACATACATGGGGGTAAAACGTTACACACGGGTTAGCTTAATTCAGCCGAAATTTGTGTTGTTACTTTTACCTTGGTGGATCCCATCCTGAGCACAACAATAATTATTGCCCACAAATTAGTGTGAACAAATGTCACACACACGGCCATCTATCCACGCCGCACACGCACACGTGGGACGCGCATGTATTTTTCTGCCATTTTTTGGGGGGAAGATGAGTTTGGACCCGATTTTTGGGCCCTACTAGGGAATCATCTTCCACCACTCGCCTTTTCCCGTAGACCCACTTTTCCAAAATTGGATAGCTCGATTTTGGTAGAGTACAATGGGTCCGTATGCATATGTCTATGTGTGCGTGACGCACACGCACACACTACACAACACGTATACAACTTCCGGAGTTTGTGTATATCAACGTGATGTCATGGTGGGAGGGGGTCGATAAAAATTCATGGGTGACAAATCACAAGGCCAACCACTTCGCACCTCTGCCTAAGTGCGGGCTCAAGCTACGAGATACCATGCGCCTTTAGAGCTACTATGGATATGTGTAAAGGATGCCGGTGGGTGGCAAAATCTATTCCGGAGATTTATGGCCCCAGGTGTAAGGGTGCCCCACCCCCATCGCCCGTCGCCCCAAACCCCAAGCCGAACACAACGGTTCCCTGGCGGGAACTTTGCGGGTGCTTATTACATGTACATCCTCCGAGTGCACTACCCGACTTATGGGAGAAGGGTTATCGCATCCAAGTCATGTGCGCGGGAGGAGGCAAATAGACATGATGGCTGAATTATGCTACAGATAGTATACTCAAAATTTCCCCCAATTGTAGAGCTTTGAGCCGACTATAACGCCCAAAAAACCGTTTATGAAAAACGATTTTCCTCTTCAAGATATTCATTCTAAGGTGGCATAGGGCAGTTTAGGGGTTGTCCATGTATCCGATTTAGTTCCGATTGACGGCCATCTACCTCTATGAGTATGATCAAATTTCAATGATGGGCAGAAACTACAAAACAGTGTCTGTGTGGAGTGTCACCTCGTTGTCGTAGAGTCGGAGTGTCATCACTCTCGTCTGGCCAAGACCAAGACCAAGAGCCTCCCCGTCCGGACGCGATTTTTTCACTTTTTATTTTTGTGCTAGGAGGCAAGCACAAGGGCCAGAGACGCAAGAAAAAGGGCTAAGAAAACGGCTAAGTACAAAAAGCAACTACAACTATAAAAGTACTAAGTACTCAGTACGGAGTACAGTAGTACTCTTAGTACCGTTGAGTTCCGAGTTGAGTTTCATGATGCTTAAGAACTCTATGGCAGCCAACTTCGGAGATGAGAGTTGAACTGAGATAAGAGTAATATAAAAAGTACGAAACCGTAACAGTTGTATATTTGTATTGAAAGCATACATTGAAAGCATAACTTGAAGTGAATATAGAAATCATATTCCGGATAGTTGACCGCCGTAGTATCGAAACCATACCTCGTGCGGTCGTTTAATAGTCAGTAATAGATAAGTCCGAAAGTGTAAAGCAGTGAAGAAGCTGGAGTGTAGCCTCCTACAATTTTCCCGTCTCGAAAATCGCGATCGACCCGCGGCGGCCACCGGAGCTCGTTTCAAGGGACCTGTCGTTGTCGTGTGAAGATGACGAGACCTCACCCACCCAAGCCTCGCGTCATCAGGTTCAAACGAACAAGGGGCATATAAACCACCGACCCTTATGATCTCCATGCAAGGCAAATTACCTTACTTACTTACTTGCTTACTTACTTACTTTAATTAGCAGCAGCAAAGCGCGAATCCCAACGGGCGACACAGACGACTTTTCGATCCGGCGATCGCCAAACGATGTCGATGACATTGTCATTGCCACTACAGTCGCGTCCATGTGCCGCGACGCCACCGCGACGCCATGGCACAGCAAAGATTTGGTTCAGATTGTGAATGCAATGTCGCACAGTTGCCATTGCCGCGACGCCACCACAACGGCACGCCATTATTTAATTGCGGCACGCGTGATGTTCAAGTCGCTACTGAGTGTCACACGAACAATCGCATGCGTCGTCGCGTCGTATGCACATCGCCACCTACACACTCGCGACTATTGGCATATTATTTGTAATAACGAATGCTGATATCATTGAATGATCGGATGGCCTATTGGAGATCTCTAATTTGAGATCGACAGCGCCTAGTATAACCACCGACCCTTATGATCTCCATGCAAGGCAAATTACCTTACAGTAAACACCCGATTTTAAGAAAACAGGAATTTTAGGTCAGCCTAGCAACTTTCTTATTTATATAGAGATTTTAAATATGGAGCGCTCTTGTTATGTGTTAAATATTGTGAAGAAATCACAAAAGCTGGTTACTTTCTTATTGGCGGGTTTTCTTGTTACTTAGTGATTACTGTACTTACTTACTTGTTAGATATATAGCTCTGCTGTAATATATATCTAGCTAGTGAGATAAACCCTGAGTTGAGGGTTACGATATCAGAACGGTAAAGTGTAATCGATAAAAGTAGAGATAACATAAATACCTAACGGGTGTTTCCCGTCTACAGGTGACGGTCACCCAGCCTACTATAGGAAGTGACAAGTGACCGATTTAGCTGTCGGTGTGCCACATCCAGCACACCACCTCCTAGGGTGGTGACCGGAGCTAGTGGTGAAACGAAGCAACAAACTCCCTACTCGACTTCAGGAGGAAACAGTAGCACAACTGGGGGCCTGTACTCTTGGTCAGGGCGGTCCCGGCTCACAGCAAAGATTGGCAGATATAGCTGTTAAGTGCTAAAACCCTAAACACAGCTCAAATTCAAAGATCTCTTCTGCACATCTAGAAAGCTAATCACTAGCTAATTTCTAGGCAGGCACGGTGGAAGCAATCTCAGCCACTGGAGGTTGCCGAAACCGGTCGTCCAGCTCGGAGCAGCGTGAGGGCGCAGTAGTTGCCGGCCCCCGGGGCCGGTGGGAAATCATGCGTAGACGAAATTAAGGAATCCCCGATCTCAGTTGCCGAGTCCTCAGAGCTCGGTGCCTCGTCCTCGGACGAGTACGGCGGTGGTGAGTAAGGTGGTGACGGGGGAACCCAATCAGGGTCAGGATCCCGGGCCCTTGGTGGCAGCGGGCTGATGCCGTAGAAGGTCCCGTAAGTGAACCCTTGACGCAACTCTCGATACCGCGCCTGTCTCCGCGGCGGTATAGCATCCGTCACTGCACCACCCACCGCGTCGCCCAGCATGCCATGGAAAGGTGCAGGCGGTGAAGTCGTCGTAATTGGGACTGCCGAGGCAGTCCATGCAGCACCACCGACCGGTGGAGCCGCGCGTGCGTGTGCATTGGCACCACCGCGACACCGGAAGCGGTGTGTGGTGCGGCGGTAGCACAAATCACGAAAAGTGCACACACCAGAGATGAAGTGAGGAAAGGTCTTCCCAAGCCGGGAATGCCCCTCCCACAGCCGTACCGTGGCTGTGGCTGCTCAACCGAGGCATCTGGTAAGAAGTGAGATTCTCGGGCTGGTGGGGGATATATATATATATATATATATAGGCAGATATATATCTATCACAGGATGCACAGTCAGTGAACACTCGCTTTCGGAATACTAAGATGATAACATAAAATACTTTAGGGGTTTTATGCATCTGTGTTCCGAGCTACCGAGACGCAAGCAGCAGCAAAGCGCGAATTCCAACGGGCGACACAGACGACTTTTCGATCCGGCGATCGCCAAACGATATCGATGACATTGCCATTGCCACTACAGTCGCGTCCATGTGCCGCGACGCCACCGCGACGCCATGGCACGGCAAAGATTTGGTGCAGATTGTGAATGCAATGTCGCACAATTGCCATTGCCGCGACGCGTCCGACGACCCCAACTCTCCCTTAGAGGCCTCTGCGGCCTTATCAGAGTCATCTTCATCATCATCATCGGAGGCAGAGGGTGACAACGCTAGGCAAAGGGGGGGGAAGTTACCTCTGACGAGGAAGGCTGCAACAGCGACAGTACAGAAGCAAGCGTGGCCACCCTAATCTCCGACAGCAGTTCGTCCGAATCTGAACAAGATGCAACGGACCAGGAGGACTGGGCACAGGAGCAGGTGTGTGCTCTGCGACCGGTGACGTGCCCCACATCAGCGCAACCCGCTGTGCGAGACTGGGGACCTTTGTTACCCCACGAGGGCCAGATGGGAAGCGTTCCAGATGCTCCCGCGAGAGCGCAGGGAGCAGGCAGCACAGCACCATGCGGAGGAATTGGAACCTGAGTGGGAAGAGGAGGCACACTGTTTGTGGAAAACAGGGCAGGCACTGCGCCTGCAGCAGGAACAGCGGAGGAGCAGGGGGGCGAACCACAGGAGATCGCGCAGAGTTAGCGAGCCAGTACTGGCAGCACCTATAGAAGCTGAGACAGGGCAAAGCAAAGATGGGTATAGCTGTTTCAGGAAGGAGGCACCAGCTGCTGCGGCGACACCTGGTGATGAGCGGAACAGCGGCGCGGACGGCAAGGTCAAGCAGCACGGAGGCGAGACCAAGGAGGCCAAGCCGGATGAGGAGGACGCAGAGGTACCACAATGGATCCTGGACGAACTGGTGAAGCTGAAGCAGCGGTACCAGGACGTGATGGGGATGGAACTACCCAAGGGCGTGGTGGATCGAGAGCACAAATCGCCGCTGGTACTGGACCCTGAGTACAAGGAGGGGGCTCGGCATAATCGATGCTACAAACTATCCAGGGAGGAAATGAAGCAGCTGCGTGTACAGTTAGACGAGCTTCTGGCAAAAGGGTACATCCGCCCTTCTTCCTCGCCATGGGGCAGTCCGGTGTTGATGGTACCCAAGCCTTCTAACCCGAAGGAATTAAGGCTGGTGATTGACTACAGACAGATCAATGAGATCACCGTGAAGGACCGTTACCCCTTACCGGACGTGCAAGCTCTTATTGATGACATGCAAGGAGCAACCATCTTTTCTACCGCAGGCTGACGCACTGTGGGGGTTTTGGCAAGTCCCTATGGAGGAAGAAGCAGTGGAGAAGACCGCCATGACCACGCCGTTTGGAGCATATGAGTGGTTGGTCATGCCAATGGGGCTGTCCAACAGTCCTTCGTGTTGGCAGCGGATGATGCAGAAGTGCTTGGGCCACCTACCGTTCGTCAGAGTTTTTGTGGATGACATTATGACGTCTTCTCGCGCAACCCCGAGGAGCACCTGGACCACCTGCGGCAGGTTTTGGAGGTATGTCGACAGAATAAGGTCAAGCTGAAGGAGTCCAAGCTGCGATGCTTTAAACGCTCAGTACGTTTCCTGGGACATGTCATTGACCGCACTGGCTGCGGACCACGGCAAGACAAGATAGCATCCATACGGGACTGGCCGCGACTGGAGACGGTGAAGCACGTGCGATAGTTCTTGGGTTTGGCTGGGTTTTATCGACGGTACATACAGGGTTTCGCTGACTTGGCGCACCCCTTGACCAAGCTAACCAAGAACCTAGTGCCATGGGAATGGGGACCAGAGCAGGAACACGCTTTTGCACGCCTCAAGACCGCCCTCACCACTGCACCGACCTTGATCTTGCCCGATCAGGAAGCAGCTCATCGCGGCACCAGCCCCTTTGTTGTGCAGACCGATGCGAGCGCAGTGGCATTAGCTGGCGTGCTGATGCAGGATCTAGGCAAGGGCCTGCAGCCCATAGCCTTCGAGAGTAAGCAATTCTCTTCAGCCGAGCAGAACTACCACGCGGGTGAGCGAGAGCTGGCCGCGATTCACCACTGCACCACACAGACGTGGAGACACTACTTGATCTTCACGGAGTTTAGGCTGATGGGGGACCATGCTCCACTGAAGTGGCTGTTTTCACCTGGACGTGAGCTCAGCCGACGTCAGGCCAGGTGGTATGAAGATCTGGTGGAAGTAGGAGTGCATGCAATGGAGCACGTGCCAGGACGCACACTGGTGGTACCGGACGCTGTCTCACGGCGACCGGACTATGTGCAGGCGACGGCGCGAGAAGGGCTTAAGGAAGCAGGGTATGTGGACCCGAGCACCGACCAGCCGGTATCTGCAGAGGAGGGCAGAAGAGCAGCGGGAGCTAAAGGGAAACCAGAGGAAGAGGAGAACGTGGTGGCTGGCCTGAAGAAGGTTGTAGAGGAGGGGGATCCCACTTCACCTTTGGACTTGGAGCTCAGCTCGTCGGATGAGGAGGAACATGAGTACCCACCGGTCAGTGTGCCCAAAGTAACCGGTAAGCTAACTCAGCTGAACGGTCTCTGGTGGGCGGAAACACCGGACTTATGGCTGGACGCTATGGTCACAGTGGAAAGGATGGCTGCGCTACCAGCAATGGCGGGAGTCCAGACACGAGCTCAGAATGAGCAGCGGCCAGCAGAGAAGCAGCAGCCAGCAGCGGTGCGGCAGCAGTCCACACCAAGGATGCAACCTGGGGAACCCCTGGTAAACAATCAGGACTGGAAGCTAATTCCGTCCGAGTTCCGTCGACTACAAGCCAAGTATGCGAAAGGGTTGGGTGGCCGGTTCCAGGTGGATGCATGCTGCGACCTCATGGGGCAGAACCGGCAGGTGGACACGTTCTGGACAGACTGCCTAAAGGAACAGTGGAGGGGTCGCGTGGTGTGGTGTAACCCACCTTTCTCGGATTCCAAGGTGAGTATTGCAGACATCCTAAGGCACTACGCTTCAGAGGCCCGGCACGCCCCCCAAAGCACAGCCGCGCTGTTCCTGTTGCCTGACTTCCCGCAGGCTGACTGGCGGCTCTTGCTGCGAGAATATGGGATGGAGATCGTGGAGACCATACCTCGCGTGAACGAGCAAGGGGAGCCCAACCGAATGTTCATCTCTCCTGGCGAAGAGAGGGGGCACCGTGCAGCCTTGCAGGAGTTGCCCATCCCATGGCCCGTCTTGGTGGTATTGGCCAAACCACAGCGTAAGCACTTCGACGAGATCACAGCTCCGAGAGAAAGACCTTCAGCATCACCAGCAGTGACTCTCAAGGGTGCCGCAGCAAAGATCAGGGACCAGGCAGGTGTGGTGGAACCGGGAATGTTTCTGCGTGCCTTACGGGCAGAACACAGGCGCAGTGAGTACCTATCAGCCCTGAAGCAGGAATTACTGGCCACACAGCACCACCGCACCGAGCATTTTCGGCTGGTAAGTAACATCATCTGGAGAGTGGCGGAAGGACGCTATCAGGTGGTGTTAGCTCCCGACTCCCCTCTGAGAGAGCTGGTCTTGAGGGAAGCTCACGAAGCACCTGCAGCAGGTCATACAGGGAGGGACAAAACCTTGGACAGAGTCAGACGGCGATTCTGGTGGCCGCGAATGGACCTGGACGTAGCTGAATGGGTGAAGACTTGCGTAACCTGTCAGCAAACCCAGCCGCGCCAAGGATACCCAGCAGGCTTGTTGCAGCCCCACACTGTGCCTAGCCGGTTGTGGGAAGTGGTAAGCATAGACTTTGTCACTGGTCTCCCCACGACAGAGAGAGGTGTGAATGCCTTCGCCACATTTACGTGTAAACTGAGTAAGATGGTGCACGTGGTCCCGATGACGTATAACGATAGTTCAGCAGAGGTGGTGACCAGAATGTTCATGGATGCAGTGTGGCGACTGCACGGAGCCCCGATGAAGATTGTGTGCGACCGGGATCCGCGCTTTCGAGTTGCCCTGACACAGGAGTTCATGCGATTGATGGGCGTAAAGGTAGCCAGCACCACCCCTTATCACCCGCAGAGTGATGGCCAGGCTGAGCGTAGTAACCACACCGTGGAGCGCATGCTGCGTTGTTATGTAGCGGAGAACCAGGAGGACTGGGACCTGTGGGTGGCTCCAGTGGAGTACGCCATCAATGACTCCAAGCAAGTCAGCAGTAACAGGGTTCTCACCATTCGAGCTGGTGTACGGACACGCGCCAGCAACCCAGCTGGACCTCTTCATGGACGCGGCACTGGAGGGAGGCGCAAAGAGGAGAAAGGGAGGTCGCACGGCAGCGGACTAACATGTCGACTCGAATTCTCTCGGCTCACCTCAGATTCGAAAGTCACATGATCAGTCACTTCATGTACAGCAGTCCCGATGTTCTGTCTTGTCATACAGCCCCTGGACTGCAGTTGCCAATCATCTCTGGTCTGGCTTCCTGAATAATCATAGATCTGATGATGTGGCAAGAACTGAGGCTCTCCTGGTTTCCCTCCAGTTCTGTTCGGCTGTTTGATACTAAATGGTTCCCCACCATTTCTGGTTGGTTTCCCACCAATTCTCTCAACCTGATCTGCTGTGAGTGCAGATGTTCAAAAGTCACATTCTGTCAGTCACCCTCGTCATACCTCTCGGGCATACTAATGACTGTCATCAGTGCTGTCACTCGTCACTCTGACACGTCTGTCTCTCGTACTGACTCGCGATACGCCCTAGTACAGCGAAAACATGCATCCCCTCACTTGTCCGGAGCGACCAAACCGCATTTCGACCCGCCAAGTCCGCCTGGCTTCTGCTGTTGCATGATGCTATTATACATTTTAGCACCGTATACATGCGCAACTATTGCGTTTGCTCGTATATTTTCGTGCTGAAATAGTCCCGAAGGTTCGCATACCATTCAATCTAGCGAACGGACGCAATTCCCGGACCTCACGCGTCCTCTACGTGCGAAAAAGCTGTTTTTTTATTTTGCACATCCTAATCTACGGATATCTGGGGTTAACCAAGTTGATCGGCCTCCACAGGATGCTGGTACAGGAAGATTTGCGAGTGCCAGCGAGCATCCGCACGGTTTCTACACGCTAGGAGGTCGGTCTACAGTGAAGATGGAAGTTCGAGTGGGACCCTTCCAGTTTTGTGCGTATTTTGGCCAAACAAAGGGTACAACGCTTGGAAATATTTTTGCTATATATAGCATAATGAGGAACTCGGTTGTGTGTCATCCTTTTTTGCGCAAAGCCCAAACTGAGCATATTTGCACTATTCTGATGCTCAGCACGATCCGTTGCACGCTTCACGGCGCGGTGGCCCGATAATCAAAATATTCTGAGGGGCTGCAGGCTGACCAGGTTCATCCCCGGTCAGCTCAGGTTGGACCCCTGACAGCCCCGTCTCCAGTGCAAACTCCGCTGAGCATAAATCCGTCGAGAATGAGCTGGAGAGTTACTCACCAACTTCCGGCATCTTCAAAAGCACACTTGCAGCAATGTTTTACTAAAGCGCCCCAGGGCTCCCGGCGAGGGAGGCGCTATACAAATATCCCGACGTGTCGTCCCGGTTACCACCCCGCAAGTCGGGCTCTGGTGGTGAGGAAACACCGGGCCAGACTGTATTTCCCCTCGCTTTGGTATGCATCGCACCCTGTTATGCGTGCGAGACACCTGCCTGTGCCATCCGCGTGCATGCTGCAGGGCACTGCCCGTTGCCTGCTTCACGGTGGATTGATTCACTAGACGAATACTCTGAGGGGCTGCAGCCTGACCGGGTAGGTCCA
Source organism: Cymbomonas tetramitiformis (assembly GCA_001247695.2). Lineage (NCBI taxonomy): Eukaryota > Viridiplantae > Chlorophyta > Pyramimonadophyceae > Pyramimonadales > Pyramimonadaceae > Cymbomonas > Cymbomonas tetramitiformis. The sequence goes on along the minus strand of LGRX02009383.1, from coordinate 50,818 downwards.
CGGTCAGCTCGGGTTAGATCCCTGACAGCGTGTCCCGTCTCCGTGTATTCTCGGTAGCACAGCTCAGTGGAGTATGCGCTGGAGAAAAATAAGCCTTCGGCATTTTCAATAGCATATTTTTACCATTCAGCAGCAGTTTGAAAAAGCGCCCCAGGGCTCCCGGCGAGGGAGGCGCTATATAAATATCCCGACGCGTCGTCCGGGTTACCACCCCGCAAGGCGGGCTCTGGTGGTGTGGGAACACCGATACAGGCAGTTTCCCTTGCTTTCCAGTGCATCGCGCCGTCTTATTTTTGAAAACGCGACCGTGCGATCTGCGTTCCTGCTGCCTGGGCACGGTCCGTTGCTTGCTGCACGGCGCATATGTACTAACCTCGATTTATTGTGATTTCTTGCAGGGCGGATTAGCACAGTCGAGTATGCATGCACTGTAGGAAAGGGCTGAAAGCAAGTACGCTAGATAGAGTGCAGTAGGCGCAGGTGGCCCCGGCAGCTTATCTGCTCCTGCTGGCATCGTGTGTTGGGATCATATGTAAAATCCCAGGTTAATTTGTGTTAGTCTCCACGACAATAATTTGTGTATAGACATTTGTCATAGTAGTTGAACATCATCTTATTTAGACATTTCATACGGCACTAATGTCCACTACCCGGTCTTGGGTACATCACGATGTACCCAAGCCACTCTTTGTTCCGCACGCTATGGCGAGCTCGAAACATTTCAAGTGTCCATATGGCCGATATAGGTTGTCAATAGCACACCAATCTTGGGTATGAACCATATGTTTGGCGGTATTCATGTCATAGACATGGGGTTTGGGGGGCGGTTGCCTAGGTGATTTTCCAGAAAAGACGAAATTCTCAAGTTCTAAATTCTTGGGTACATCGCTTGGGTACATCGATTTGTATGCATGGTTATGCACATGAAAATTGCATATTTGGTCGATGTTTCATTAGGGCATTAACATAGACCCTTCAAAGCACTTATTTTATCATGGGTCGGTCCCATACCTCACAAGTTATCATACTTCATCATCAAGACTTCTCATCATAAAACAGTGTCAGATTTTAGATTTCGCCTAAAAAATGCGCGCGGACATGTGTGATGACTCCCACCCATCGATCTATTGAACGAAGGCATATTTACATGTGCAATGCATGTTATCGCAAATACGATTGCCAAAGAATGAGCTGACAAATATTTTTGGTCATAATAATCAATATCACAGGTCACCTTCAACCGCTCGCGTCGACTCGTCCCCATACCCGATAAGGTACCTCGTGCCGTGCGGCAAGTAAGCAGTTAAGCTTGGGGATCTAGGGTACGCCGAACATGACGAGAATAAATTAATTAAGATATTGTGGTGTAACAAACCTTAAAAAGTATTCCACTTTGTGAAGAATCCCCCCCCTAAGATATGCGAGACTGTGAAAAAGGCGAGTCGCAACAAACCGTGGTAAAAAAACAATTAGAAAAATGTTTTTGGGAGCCAAGTTGCGATTTGCATGGGTTTGAATGCACCTGACATGATATATATCCTACCAGGATGCTTGTGACGGCATATTCCCGTGTTCATGATGATGTTTGCTAGCTATATTGATGATTCGTAACGACAAACCGTTAAATTTATGCCCCCATACCGTCGATTTAGCTTGGGTACATCCCTATGTACCCAGACCCTCTTGGGTACATCCCCATGTACCACCGGGTAGTGGACACTAACATGTCACGTCGACATCAGGCACTGAGTGTTGTGCCACCAGGTATTGAGCCTGGTTACACCTGGTGTGCTGATCGCCACTGCTTTATCTGGAATGTGCCGAGTGCCCGTGACATAATTTCACAATTTGGGAAGGTTTTACATTTTGTAGAGGAACATAGTGCTTGCCACTTTATACAACCTTTTGGCCTAACTCCTTTATGTAAGGTTGTAAACAACACATCGGGTTCGGCGTTCAAAGTAAACGAACACCTTTGGAAGCATGCATATATGAGTCAATTTGCAGAGTAAGTTCTAACTAATATTCGAGTCTGAACGTAGTGCCTCACTCATTACAGCCGAGTTGTTTGGGATGGATATCGGCCAAAATCGTGCCTCATTCATCGCAGATAATTCGCGATGAATATCGACCAGAATCCTTTGCCTCGTTTACTTCACAAGACACCATTAATGGGTGTCATTGCCGAAACGCATGCCTCATTCATCGATTTTATTGTAAAACCCTTCGTGCCGTCCGCGGGTTTCCGTGAGACGAAATACCCTGCAAGTATTTAGTCCCTGTTGCGGATGGGCTGACGCTGTGTGTTTGGAAGATTATATGTATTTGTCATGAATTTATGAAACCATTATATGCTCGACGGATCGTGTGGTATCACGAGATACCGGTATCGATTTTAAGATGAAACCCTCACATGCCCTCCACAGTTTCGCATAATACGAAATACCCTACGAACTTTCAGTTTCGGTCAGGATATGCACATGGCGAGTGTTTGGAAGAATCGATGTGTGTGTGTGTGTGTGTGTGTGTGTTGCGAGTTTAGGAAGCTTTTAAGTTCTCGATGGGTCGTGGTGCATCATGCGATATCGATTATAGAGAGTGAAACCCTCAATGCCTTCCGTAGATTCGCATGATACGAAATACCCTTTGACGATATCAACAACACATGCATGGTTAATCGACTAACATATGCACCTGCATAATTGTTGTTACAAAAGCCAAAATTGTGGCATGATATGCTATGCACGTCCGCGGTGTTAATCCACAGTGTTAGATACCAGTATAATGCACAATTTGAGGCGTATAGTATAACCAGAGAAAATGTACAATAGTGAAAATATGAAAGCAGCAGCGTCCGAGGATGCCCGGAAGTGTGACTTAGGTTTATACTCTGCGTGCATATATGAGCACATATGCACACTGAGTATCATGCGCTCTGGCCAAGGGTTATCAACTTAACCTGATCTGACCGAGGGCTACCCCGTCAGCTTGCGGCCCCTTTTAAGTCTTAGTTGTCAACTAATTCAGGCCCACGTCGTGGTGCAGACGCACATAGTACTGTGTGCAGTGCCAAATCAGGGCACCACGTAAGCACCTCGAAAACGGGAGCCACCTGTGCATTCACACATGCTTATCGGATATGGGTTTCTTTTGGGGACCTTCACAAATATGAAACTGTGCAAACCGTGTGCGCAGGCGGCATCTCATATTCTAAATAAGATCTCCGGAAATAATTTCCGGCGCTCTGAGTTGAGCTAATGCCACGTTTTTAAGTTTCGAAATATCAACACTCAACAAACGCTTGCTAGCAGATGCAGTTCTTCCTCGGCAGTCAACGCTCAATCGATAACCGTGAAGGCCACACAGGTATCTATCCCAAGTAAGATTACTCCAACAACGGATCGCCCCACCTATCAGTGATCACGGCTCTCGTGCCTCAACTGTCGGTAATGACAGCCCCCCCGCACCACCTTTCCTTGGACAGGGCTTTCGCACCACATTTTTCGGTGAATACAGCTCTCTCGCCCCACCTGTCAGTGATCAAAGCTGCCTCGCGTCCGAAATGCCTGTGATCTCGGCTCCCTCGAGCCTCACCTATCAGTGGACACAGCTCCCTTGCCCCGCTTGTCAGTAAGTATGGCTCCTCTGCCCCTGCCCCGCCAACACAACATAATCCCCCTACCCGCCAGGTTGACCAGTTCCCGCACCTCCCACTATCCTTTGGCCATCACCCCACCGGCGATGCCCGGCCCGTCACCCCACCGGTAAGGCGAGCCTGCAATGAATATTACGACAACACCCGAGGCATTTTAGAGAATTCAAATTGCGGCAAATAAACGACAGGAAATTCAGCATAAATTGAAAGCAAGTAAAGGAAACGTACCGTGAAGCCGGACGGCACTCGCAACGCATTGCTTGATTCTGAAGAGGTGAAACAACACATACCTGCCGGAAAACACATTCCAAGGAACCTCAGATAAGGTAAAAAAATGCGAACACAAGACAGGATAAAACAGCGCAAGTCAAAACTCTACATATTGTAAGCGGTGGGGGCAAACTTTTAGCGACATGGTCGGGTTTGGCCCAGAGGCGCGCCAAAGGCTACGCACTGTCCCGTGTCTCATGTGTTGCATGATATACACAACGCACGATACACAAACAATAAAAGCCACAAAACTAATAAGTTAAACGGGCAGGGATAGATTTCCGTCGGTTCACCATAAATTGGAACAGACCGGATATATGCAGGTACATGAATCCTCCGCGTATCTACACAACATAACGCACGAGTACATGTACTCAGCTGAGCAGTGCGTGCCACGGGTGTGTGTGCTCGACAAGCAGGGATGGCGCCGACGAAATAGCGTTATGTGTCAAACGGAACCATCTGAACCTAGAGAAGAATGTATTGCTTTAAATATGAGCGAGGCCTCTAAGAATTAAACTGAGACCTCCGGAACGTACGGATGTGATGAATATTGTCGAAAGAGAAGACGAAGTGCGGTTCGTGCTACACACCTGCAGCGCACCACAATCAGGCGGTCATCCACTAATACTGCAACCACAGCAGTGGTTTGATCCATGAAACCTTTCTCTTAAGCGATCTCTCGAAACCCGCTGTCAGTGAGCTCGAAGCTATCTCGCAGGGCAACTTTGGGGTTCGCGTAAGCGTTGCTGTGGTTGACGAAGTTAAGGAACAGGTTCTCTTCTGCATACCCTGCTGCTTTGACACCAGTGTGCCCGTCAAAGACGCCGAAAAATAAACATTAGCAAGTTGCTCCTCTGCGCAGTGCTTAGGTATTTTGTGGACGGGTAGCATCTTGTGCGTATTCTCCATTGTGCTCCTCTTTCCAACTGATTAGCGAACGCCAGAGAGCGCAGTGGTGGGTCCTAGAGAGACGGAGTTGTGTAAAGAAGTTCGTGGACTATTCCCGACAACACTTAGTCCCACTATCTTTCCCGAGAGACATCCTGAGCTACACCAGTTTATGGTGTTTGTCACTCAGTGACTCTCGTCTGGCGTGGGATATCTGGGATCTCTCCTACCGGTATGGTATCTCTATCTGGAACGAACGAGGAACGACACGGAGTCGAATTAGGGATTTTTTTCAGAACGTAAAATTTTAGAAAGCATAATGTGAAATTCAGTTTCTCTATTCTAGAAATGTCACTTCAAATTTGTATTCTAGAAATGTCATTCTATTCTAAAATAACAAATTTTCGCGGTTCCCCCCCTTATACGTACGTTGCCGCTGCAAGTTGCGATGCAACCTCTGTCCTCATCTCCGCTCCTGAAAACAACAACGAAAAGCCACCCACCACAAAAGTTAGCAGGTGTCAAATAAACATATTGCGGCGAAGAACAACTTCATTCACTTTCAAAACAACGATGTCGGTCCTACGTAACGACGCTCCGAAACCGACGAAAAGGCGGCAGGGTTGGAAGCAACGGAGAGTCCTCTTATCAATGGATAAATTTTGAACAAACAGGCCGTGAATGACGCAAAATGTTGGCTCGGTTCCCCCCTTATACGTACGTGCGCTGCAAGTTGCACTGAGAAGTCGGTCTCCATCTGTGTTCCTGAAAACAACAACGAAAAGCCACCCACCACAAAAGTCAGCAGGTGTCAAATATACATACTGCGTCGAAGAAGTACTTCACTCAATTTCAAAACAACGATGTCGGTCCTGCGTAACGACGCTCCGAAACCGACGAAAAGGCGGCAGGGTTGGAAGCAACGGAGAGTCCTCTTGTCAATGGATAAATGTTGAACATACAGGCCGCGAATGACGCAAAATGTTGGCTCGGTTCCCCCATTATACGTACGTTGTGCTGCAAGTTGCGCTGCAACCTCTGTCCTCATCTCTGCTCCTGAAAACAACAACGAAAAGCCACCCACCACAAAAGTCAGCAGGTGTCAAATATGTATACTGCGGCGAAGAACAACTTCACTCAATTTCAACACAACGATGTCGGTCCTGCGTAACGGCGCTCCGAAACCGACGAAAAGGCGGCAGGGTTGGAAGCAACGGAGAGTCCTCTTATCAATGGATGAATGTTGAACATACAGGCCGCGAATAACGCAAAATGCTGCCTCGGTTCCCCCGTTATACGTACGTTCCGCTGCACGCTGCGCTGCAAAGGCGGTCTCCATCGCCTCTCCTGAAAACAACAACGAAAAGCCACCCACCACAAAAGTCAGCAGGTGTCAAATATACATACTGCGGCGAAGAAGTACTTCACTCAATTTCAACACAACGATGTCGGTCCTGCGCAACGACGCTCCGAAACCAACGAAAAGGCGGCAGGGTTGGAAGCAACGGAGAGTCCTCTTATCAATGGATAAATGTTGAACATACAGGCCGTGAATGACGCAAAATGTTGGCTCGGTTCCCCCCTTATACGTACGTTGCGCTGCAAGTTGCACTGAGAAGTTGGTCTCCATCTGTGTTCCTGAAAACAACAACGAAAAGCCACCCACCACAAAAGTCAGCAGGTGTCAAACGTACATACTGCAGCGAAGAACGACTTCACTCAATTTCAAAACAACGATGTCGGTCCTGCGTAACGGCGCTCCGAAACCGACGAAAAGGCGGCAGGGTTGGAAGCAACGGAGAGTCCTCTTATCAATGGATAAATGTTGAACATACTGCGCGACAAACGCGGTTCCCCCGTTATAAAACCCCTCGCCTCTCCTCGAAAACAACAACGAAAAGCCACCCACCACAAAAGTCAGCAGGTGTCAAATATGTATACTGCGGCGAAGAAGTACTTCACTCAATTTCAACACAACGATGTCGGTCCTGCGCAACGACGCTCCGAAACCAACGAAAAGGCGGCAGGGTTGGAAGCAACGGAGATTCCTCTTATCAATGGATAAATGTTGAACATACAGGCCGTGAATGACGCAAAATGTTGGCTCGGTTCCCCCCTTATACGTACGTTGCGCTGCAAGTTGCGCTGCAAGTTGCACTGAGAAGTTGGTCTCCATCGCCTCTCCTGAAAACAACAACGAAAAGCCACCCACCACAAAAGTCAGCAGGTGTCAAATATACATACTGCGGCGAAGAAGTACTTCACTCAATTTCAACACAACGATGTCGGTCCTGCGCAACGACGCTCCGAAACCAACGAAAAGGCGGCAGGGTTGGAAGCAACGGAGAGTCCTCTTATCAATGGATAAATGTTGAACATACAGGCCGTGAATGACGCAAAATGTTGGCTCGGTTCCCCCCTTATACGTACGTTGCGCTGCAAGTTGCGCTGCAAGTTGCACTGAGAAGTTGGTCTCCATCTGTGTTCCTAAAAACAACAACGAAAAGCCACCCACCACAAAAGTCAGCAGGTGTCAAACGTACATACTGCAGCGAAGAACGACTTCACTCAATTTCAACACAACGATGTCGGTCCTGCGCAACGACGCTCCGAAACCAACGAAAAGGCGGCAGGGTTGGAAGCAACGGAGATTCCTCTTATCAATGGATAAATGTTGAACATACAGGCCGTGAATGACGCAAAATGTTGGCTCGGTTCCCCCCTTATACGTACGTTGCGCTGCAAGTTGCGCTGCAAGTTGCACTGAGAAGTTGGTCTCCATCTGTGTTCCTAAAAACAACAACGAAAAGCCACCCACCACAAAAGTCAGCAGGTGTCAAACGTACATACTGCAGCGAAGAACGACTTCACTCAATTTCAACACAACGATGTCGGTCCTGCGCAACGACGCTCCGAAACCAACGAAAAGGCGGCAGGGTTGGAAGCAACGGAGAGTCCTCTTATCAATGGATAAATGTTGAACATACAGGCCGTGAATGACGCAAAATGTTGGCTCGGTTCCCCCCTTATACGTACGTTGCGCTGCAAGTTGCACTGAGAAGTTGGTCTCCATCTGTGTTCCTGAAAACAACAACGAAAAGCCACCCACCACAAAAGTCAGCAGGTGTCAAACGTACATACTGCAGCGAAGAACGACTTCACTCAATTTCAACACAACGATGTCGGTCCTGCGCAACGACGCTCCGAAACCGACGAAAAGGCGGCAGGGTTGGAAGCAACGGAGAGTCCTCTTGTCAATGGATAAATGTTGAACATACAGGCCGCGAATAACGCAAAATGTTGGCTCGGTTCCCCCCTTATACGTACGTTGCGCTGCAAGGTGCGCTCCAAGTTGCGCTGCAATCTCTGTCCTCATCTCCGCTCCTGAACACAACAACGAAAAGCCACCCACCACAAAAGTTAACAGGTGTCAAATATACATACTGCGTCGAAGAACTACTTCACTCAATTTCAACACAACGATGTCCGTCCTGCGTAACGACGCTCCGAAACCGACGAAAAGGCGGCAGAGTTGGAAGCAACGAACAGTCCTCTTATCAATGGATAAATGTTGAACATACAGGCCGCGAATAACGCGAAATATTGGCGCCGCTCCCGAAGGTACGCACGCAGCTTATCGTATCGCTTTTGTTGGCGACTGTTCTCTTGTTGCTGGTGATCAAGACGTGACTCGAGAACCATTCTTTCATCAGAACTCATTTCGTTGCCGCTGCGAGCGTGAAAAAACCAGGTCTCAGTAACACACACGAGTGACCTAAAGCGTACATAAAAACCAAAGTTTATAATGTATATCAATGTCAGTGTGCAGCAAAACTATATTTCTCGACTATTGCCATAATAATGATGAAGGTCAGGTTCAGCACGTAACATATCATGATAAGTTACGTGCTGTTGATAGTGTTGTTACTTGAATAAACTTTGCTGGTTATTTGTTCTGAGCCAGATCAACGAATGTAGGAGTGCACGTGTTGTTGCGTGCTGAACCATTGCTTGGCTTCTCACCTGGCATCATCCTTTGCCATCGGCGAGGCTACAAAACCTAGGCAAGGATCGGCTTCGTCTAGCGACCGCGCGGACTTCAACCCTTGGCACAATGGCTGTGGCGCGTTGCCAATAGTTTCATCTGGAATCACATATAGATAAAGCGATTGTTCTGGGATCTCAGCATTATTTTCGGTATCGATTATCTTGAGGTTGTTTAGAGGTTTCCGAGTATCTCCGCCCTCACTCGGAAACCGGCGACGAAACTTCGCCAACGTATTCGGCGAGACGTATATGCCGATGGGGCTATCTTCAGCCGAACGCTTACATGCTCTCTCTAGAGACACAGACATAGACTGCATAATGTACTGTTTTCTTGCTCACCCTCTGAACAATTGAACACAACAATAAAGCAAGAAGAACCAGACCGACACTTTATACGTTAGAACAAGAACTACCGATACCGTGTCACACGACAGTAGAGAGTGTCACACGACAGTAACCGTCGCTGTCGTTCCAACCGGCGTTGCGCGTTTCAGATACGAGATAGATTCCAACCGAACGCAACTACGCAAGCCTGGCGATGGCGATTCCCTCGCCTGCCGTGTCGCGTGTGTCGCTGTCGATGCCGTCACAGATCGAGATGACAACAACAAGCGCAAGCCGAAGGGGAATAGAAGATATAGTTATAGAATACATTACACGTGTAAACATATCTTCTTACTTCTACTCCCCTTGAGATGAACTGATGACTCCCTATCCAGCGAGGGCGCATCTCTATAATTATACAAAAACAACTGATGACTCACGCCGTCCGACGACACAACATGCCAGCCTTGCATCGGCCATCCATCTCTAGAATTAAGAATAGGGGGGGCATGGCCATGGGCACGTGAAGCTGGCGGCATGTTGGATGTTGTGCCGTGTGTGTCATCTCACCGGGGAGACTGACTTCCCCCCCCCTTGTATGGTGGGGTTGAGCAGCCTCTCTTGCTTCACCCCTCGCCCCGAGGTGCCATGTAGGCAGTCACCATTTCACAGTCCACCGATAATAAAACAACCCAGTTATTTCACGGGGAAGTTGAAATCCCCCCCCCACTGTATGGGGGTCCAGCTTCTCATAGTATCACCCCTTACCGGAATATCCAAGTACACTAGATATCAGAAAGTCCCGTACTCGTGTGGATAAACTGTATAAGATAAATAAACCCTAAGCTAGATATACCCGGAACGGCCTATACAGATTTCAGCACCCCTTGCTGCGTGTGTCACCGTATGACACTCACCTGCTAGAAAGCTCACTCCCGTAATCCTTCTATCAGTTTTGTTATCACCGGTTTCCCCAAGCACTGCTTTCTGAGTCCCTGTTGCAGTGAAACTGTTATATATCTTCACAAATATATATACCCATTTTCACCTGTTCTATCAGGTTATCGGTCCCACTTCACGTGAGTGGTGATTCCGGCTGGTTCGGCTCGCTTCGGTTCGTCCGATTCTACAAACCGTCAACACCGTTTTTTTTACCGTCAACATCGCAGCATAATTTAACTGCGAACCGTACCTGTCAGGGTCATGACCGATGACATATGTGTCATACATGTCATACGTGTCATACCTGTCAGACATGTCATACCATGTCATGTCATGTCGTGTCATATATTATTATGACAGTCGTCAGTACGGTCGACCATGACTGTACATGTCGAGTCGTGTCATATATTATTATGACAGTCGTCAGTACGGTCGACGATGACTGTACATGTCGCCAGATGATAATGTCACATCATCTGTCATCCCCCTGTCATCGAGAGTTCGTACGTCGAACTCGAAGATGGCAAAGCAAAGATACATCTTGAATACAAACAAGAACCATCTTGCTTTAAGCATGTGCGGAACACGCATGCACAGTATGAACGAACTAGTCGTTATTACAATACTGGTCGTTCAACCTACGTCTCGGGTTCACAACCCAATGGCGGTACCATCTAAGATGATGGGAGACGTATGGTACAAAGTGAGGAAGCGTTGTGCTTCAGCAGTTCTTTTTATTCAGAGACTGCAACTCACAACCCGCTTGACTGTTACACTTGTGTGTGCCGTTCAACAGCACAGTGTTTATTTGATATATTGTATAATATTTGTGGGCTCGCATATCAGCCCTAACATAACCAGCGGCAATTTTTCCGTCTCCGTTCCCTTTGCCGCTTCCGTTAACCGTGGTTTACCCTACCGACTGTGACTGGGAATCCGCGCACCGTTTCCGTCAACTTTGAGCATTCTGGATTATTTTCTACCCAACATGTCTCAACAGCGCCAGATCGGGCTCGCTGAGGCCCTCCGTTCAACAAGGCGGGCTAGTGCCACGCCGTCACCGTCACCCGTGGACTCCGGCGGTGCTACGCCGGGTCCGACACGCCCAAGGAGAATTGTGTCGACCGCTTCTTTGCGTTCGCGTCCATCGTCACTGCGGCCGTCTCCGCTGCCGTCCGAATTCTTCAACGACCCGTCAGTCCTTACCTCCACCCCGGTGGAGGAAGGTAGGGAAGAAGAGTATTTGGAACAGCTCTCTTACGCCTTCAGGTACTCCGCCGACATCATCGCGGTTTTACGGCCTGGAGGCTATAACCCTAAGCATGGCTATACCCTCGACACCGAGACTGCTGACACCGACTTCAACGCCTTGATTGCGGCCTTCCGACATGTTTTATACCCCGTGTCATTCCCCGAGTTCTCCAAGCTCCTCGACCTTGAGCACGACTACGATTACTACCACGTGGTGCTCAACGAGATCATTTTCACCGTCCTCCCCATCGTTCTTCGTGGTACGGCTCTAGCACTTTACACAGAGGCGGCTCGTTCCCACCCTGGGGACGGCCGTTACATCTTGCAGCGCCTCCGCTACGAGGTCGAGGGGGTCCCCGATTCCGACTCCGACCGTTTTTGGGTTAAGATGCGCTCGATCATCATCAACGAGCCCGACGACCCATCGCCGCAACTTACGGCAATCCGTACCTTTGCCGACGCCACCACAACGGCACGCCATTATTTAATTATGGCACGCGTGATGTTCAAGTCGCTACTGAGTGTCACACGAACAATCGCATGCGTCGTCGCGTCGTATGCACATCGCCACCTGCACACTCGCGACTATTGGCATATTATTTGTAATAACGAATGCTATTATCATTAAATGATCGGATGGCCTATTGGAGATCTCCAATTTGAGATCGACAGCGCCTAGTATAACCACCGTCGACCCTTATGATCTCCATGCAAGGCAAATTACCGTACGTACTTACTTGCTTACTTACTTACTTTAATCAGCAGGAGCAAAGCGCGAATCCCAACGGGCGACACAGACGACTTTTCGATCCGGCGATCGCCAAACGATATCGATGACATTGCCATTGCCAGTTTGCCACTACAGTCGCGTCCATGTGCCGCGACGCTACCGCGACGCCATGGCACGGCAAAGATTTGGTTCAGATTGTGAATGCAATGTCGCACAATAAGATGTGATGCGATTTGGGGCTTTCCGCCACTTCACTACTTTTGCGAAAAGGTGATTTTCGGTTGATTTTCGCTATCCGTGAGAGATCCCGCTGGGAGACGAGTAAAAAGTAAGATGTCTTTGTGATGCTGAGAGTCTTGCGCATCCGCTGCGCTAATCCGATGTACAGTACCCGACGCCGAGTTGGGGTATAGCGGATGCCCGCGATTGAGCGTTCCAAGGTGTGAAAGCGCCAAATCATGCGCACCCTGAAGATTTCTTCAGTACATAACATATGATATGGCCTCGGACATCTGAAGGTATCAGTATGCTTCCTAAGAAGCGTACTAATACATACAAACTTACTGCGCTAAGAAATATTAACTCATCACTTCGGAATAATTTTATACGGTAGGCTATTTAATTTAGAATATTTTTTCATAAGTTTAGAATACCCCATTTTATCGTTAATTTAGAATAAGTTTTCTTTATGTCATCCGGCTATGACCGGTGCATGCATCCATGACGTTGTACCTGTACCTGTTGAGCTATCCCCATGCCATGCGAAATATTACACTGAAGAGTTGTCTTGCCGTGATGTCCATATGTCCGAATGGAACCAAAAACCGTTCGATTAAAATCGAACGGTTTTTGGTTCCATTCCGAAAGATTCACGGCCGTGAATCTAAAAGTCACGGCCGTGAATAACAACTCTTTACGCATAATGACTTTTATTATTTGCCATCTTTGCCACAATAGACACTCACGGCGTGTTCTGCTTGAAAAAAAGTAAGTAACTTGAAGCCTTGAGCTTCAACTTACTGAAAGATATGTATCTTGGCAGTATGTGTGCCAAGTTTCGTGCTCTAGGACGCACGGGAAGCCCTCGGCTGTTTGGCATCTTTGGGTTTGGGTGTCACGTTCGAACCCAAACCCAAAACATCTGCCTTAGAAATAGATTGCGCGTTTCGCGCACAAGTAACTTGAAGCCTTGAGCTTCAAGTAACTCAAATATATGTATCTTGGCAGTATTCGTGCCAAGTTTCGTGCTCTAGGACGCACGGGAAGCCCTCGGCTGTTTGGCATCTTTGGGTTTGGGTGTCACCTTCGAACCCAAACCCAAAACATCTGCCTTAGAAATAGATTGCGCGTTTCGCGCACAAGTAACTTGAAGCCTTGAGCTTCTGGTAACTTAAATATATGTACCATGGTAGTATTCGTGCCAAGTTTCGTGCTCTAGGACGCACGGGAAGCCCTCGGCTGTTTGGCATCTTTGGGTTTGGGTGTCACGTTCGAACCCAAACCCAAAACATCTGCCTTAGAAATACATTGCGCGTTTCGCGCACAAGTAACTTGAAGCCTTGAGCTTCTGGTAACTTAAATATATGTATCTTGGCAGTATTCGTGCCAAGTTTCGTGCTCTAGGACGCACGGGAAGCCCTCGGCTGTTTGGCATCTTTGGGTTTGGGTGTCACGTTCGAACCCAAACCCAAAGCATCTGCCTTAGAAATAGATTGCGCGTTTCGCGCACAAGTAACTTGAAGCCTTGAGCTTCTGGTAACTTAAATATATGTATCCATGGTAGTATTCGTGCCAAGTTTCGTGCTTAGGACGCACGGGAAGCCCTCGGCTGTTTGGCATCTTTGGGTTTGGGTGTCACGTTCGAACCCAAACCCAAAACATCTGCCTTAGAAATAGATTGCGCGTTTCGCGCACAAGTAACTTGAAGCCTTGAGCTTCTGGTAACTTAAATATATGTATCTTGGCAGTATTCGTGCCAAGTTTCGTGCGTTAGGACGCACGGGAAGCCCTCGGCTGTTTGGCATCTTTGGGTTTGGGTGTCACCTTCGAACCCAAACCCAAAGGCAAAGGCATAGGACAGTTTCGTAGATTCTGTCCCGATGCCTTTGCAACCTCGCTTGCTAACTCATATTACAATGAATATTCAACATTCAAGCGTTGGATACCCCACGCCAACGGGAAGCGCTCGGCTGATTTGTTATTTGGGTATGCGCACCCAAATGACAAAAAACGCATCTTTGAAACTCGTTAGTTTCAAAGATGCGTGGCCGATGCCTTCGTGCTTATGTGTGTTAATCCATATGAAATATTCCATGGAATAAATGTGAATATCCCGCACAAACGGGAAGCGCTCGGCCGTTTTGTAAAATTAGGGTGCACCCAAAATACAAAACGCATCTTTGAAACTCGGAAGTTTCAAAGATGCTTGCCGGTCGCGTGCAGCGGTAAAAGGCAAGTCAAAGGGTTTAGGATCTAGAAGAAGTACAGGGGCCTTTTTTTCAAGCAGGACACGCCGTGAGTGTCTATTACGACGGCGCCCACCACTATCACAAGCGAGACAAACCTTCTTAAAGCTTTTTGGAGGCTTCCTCATGATGGCACCAGCGGGAACGAGAGCGTTTGACCTGTGTGCACATTATTTGAACACGAGTCGTGAAAAGGACCACCGGTCATAGCCGGATGACATCAAGAAAACTTATTCTAAATTAACGATGAAAACGGGTTATTCTAAGATTAAGAAAACTTATTCTATATTAATTATTTTTCCATTTTATACAGTCAATCGAAAACCCTGAATTCCTGATTCGATCGGCCATTCGGCGGAAAATCGGTCGTGAATTTCAGAGCTCCGTTTGCACTATACTGTATAGTATAATAATATATTAGGGAGGTCGCGATTTGCGATTCCGGGTTACGGATTACGAGTTATCGTCACAGATTCCTTTTTTCGCATGACACCGATGACGATAACTCGTAATCCGGGAAAACGTCAACGTCCCGAACTTCGAGAAAAAGACCTCCTCTAGAGCACAGGCAATTGTGGTCTGAAAAAAGCGTTTTTTACAAAAGAAATTCGAGCTGAAACTATATATTGAAGCGATATATTAAAGGCATTTCTCTCAGAAAGGGCATGAACGATTGAACACCTGCTAAGAAGGTTGTTTGAGGGGTTTCGCTATGCGGGCCGCTCCAAACACCGAACTTAAAGTTGTCTATTGAGTGATGCCCTACCAAATAAGGACGGGTCCATGCGGTCCCGGGACCAATAGGGACCCCGCATGGACCCCATATGGACCCGTAGGGACCACATGGACCCCACATGGACCCGTGAAAAATGGATCACATGGACCCGTCGATGAAGCCTTCGGGTTTTTACCACTAGATTGGTCCAAAAATCCCTATCGGTCCGGGGTGGGTCCCACACGTGGTACCACTGATTTCTCGGTCCATGCGACATTTCACCATGGGTCCATGCGGTGTTTCGTCGGTCCATGTGGGGTCCATGTGTCCATCGAAATCTCACCACGGATTCCTCGCCGCTGGCGTGGGGGACCTCGCATGGACCCGTATGGCCATGCTTTAAGGCAGCATGTGGTGCATGGACCGACCCTGGACCGACCCCGGACCGACCCTGGACCAAACATGATCGCTCGGACCCAGGTTGGACGGACCAAACCTCCGGTAGGCGCCCAACCGTACGGACCATATATGGACCTCGCGTGGACCCCGTGTGGACCCCGCATGGACCCATGGGTGGAGCACTCGAGATGGACTGCACGGGGGAGGCGATGCGTGGACCTCGCATGGACCCCGCATGGACCCGGGAGTGGCGCACCCGAGATAGGGTGCGTGGTGAAGGCGATGCGTGGACCTCGCATGGACCCAGCATGGGCCCCGCATGGACCCGTAGGGTGGCACACCCGAGATGGACTGCGCGGGGAAGGCGATGCGTGGACCTCGCATGGACCCGTGGTGTGGCGCACCCGGCATGGGTTGCGTGGTGAAGGCGATGCGTGGACCCCGCATGGACCCCGCATGGACCAGTGGGGGGCGCACCCAAGATGGACTGCACGGGGAAGGCGATGCGTGGACCTCGCATGGACCCGTAGGGTGGCGCACCCGAGATAGACTGCGCGAAGAAGGCGATGTGTGGACCTCGCATGGGCCCGTGGGGTGGCGCACCCGGCATGGGTTGCGTGGTGAAGGCGATGCGTGGACCTCGCATGGACCCCGCATGGACCAGTGGGTGGCGCACCCGAGATGTACTACACGGGGGAGGCGATAAGTGGACCCCGCATGGACCCGTGGGGTGGCGCGCGATCAGAAATACGGTCTGACTGCTGGGTCAGCGACAGCGGCCTCAGCGGAAATCGAGTCCATGCGATTATTCGCCGGGGCCATGCGCTTATTAAGTGGAGTCCGTGTAATTATTAAGCGGGTCCGTATGCTTATCTTGCGGGTCCATACGATTATTCCGCCGGTCCATGTGGGTGGTAATAAGCGGGTCCATGCGACTATTGTGTGGGTCCATACGGTTATTCGGCGGGTCCGTGTGGTTATTTTGGGGGTCCATACGATTATTCGACGGGTCCATGCGGTCATTAAGGAAGTGCATGTGACAAAATGACCGCACGGGGAAGGTGATGCGTGGACCTCGCATGGACCCCGCACGGACCCGTAAAAATATTTACACTGTACATATGTTACAAGTTTTGTCGGTAAGAAACGGTTGCTAGCATACTAGTCATATCATCATACATCGAAAAAAAGAGGTATACAAAAGGTCCCCGATAGGTCCAAAGCGGGTCCAGTGCGGGTCCAGTGCGGGTCCACGACAGGTCCAGCGTGGGTACGCTCGAGGTCCATGCTTCAAGCGGCGTGATCGTCTTCATCGTCAGCAACTTCACCAACAAAGTCAACGGTCCGGTCCAGAACCACCGCCAATATACCGGGCGTCTCTCTGATTCCCATAGGCAGTCGGCGGCGGTTCGAGGGTGTGATTGCTAACCGCTTAGGCAGCCACGGTATTGGCACGATGCAAACCTGGGACTCGATTTCTTCAGCTCGGATAATAATAGAATCCTTCGTGGCCCATGGCAAGTCGGTACGTAGAAATACGGTCTGGCTGATGGGGTCAGCGACAGCGGCCTCTTGAGGAAACCACCTGACTTTCACCAAAATGAGTGGGTCGTGGCCGTGGATCGACATCTTGAAGACATCCAGCAACTCCGCGTACCTGATTCATCAGTATAATTCTGGGTGAAAATGGAGATCGCCTAAATAAACTGAAATAATACAACAAGGGCAACATGTGGTCCCCATTAAGCCGAAATGGGGGCGGTATGGGGGCACGCACCAGTCCTGGTTTTCGTATTGGGGAGTGCGAATGCCGTCAACCATTTTATGTCCAACAAAGATATCTCTGAACTTCACAAGCCGATGTATCGCTGCATAATCTCCTTATCATGGTCCAGATCAAGAGCTCTGAACATGCTACGTTCAACCTTGACATAACTGTACCGCAAAAGTACACCAGCTAAGATATGTTATAAATGCGGTTGTAGTTCCGAGGATGGCGTACCCCCTTAAAGTTACCTCAGCAATTGCCAACTCCTAAACGAATGTGGCAATTTAATTAGACAAAATGATAGCTTCGTTTATAATCAAATACCTGGGCTGCCCAGTTGACACTGATCACCAAATAATCTGGACAGCAGTCTGCCAGGGGGGGTACGGTATTGATAGGGTTTTCGATATTGCAACCGCATCGTGTATTACTGAAAGCATGAACACCCTGTGTTCTGCAGATGAACACGAATATTGGCAACACAACCACACGGACCGTATCACTGACCCCCACCTTATCTCACTATACCGTAGAAACAGCAATCTATGGCTTACATAATGATTCATAACATGAACAACGAAATGAGTAATGATGTCATATCGGGCTTCCCCTTATCACACTATGCAACCTACAGTCACACAAAAGACAAACGATTTAATTGGTTCAGGCGTACAGGTCACATTATGGCAAAACTTGGATACGCTATCGACTCTAAAAACTGCCCTGAAAATGAAGCTGGTGAAACCACATTAGTCACCACTCTTTCCAGACAACTCTACATGTCAAGGAATGTTACCTCCGCAATTCAAAAATATAACCTTAAGCACACAGGTTCCTTTCTGACTCCCTGCGGTGGAATGTTAAAAAACTGGCAAGAAAGCAAAGGCTTTTTCAGGCTGAACGGCAATAGACCCCCTGGATGGCTAACCGCAATCGAAAGGGAAATGCTTCAAAACCCCGTAGATTTGGACCCACAGGCCAGATATGTCAAGAAACAATATAGAGACAGCATAGTATCCCCGGACACGGGTGAGTTTCATTGGAAAGGAAATGGTGACCGAGATTCCATCTCTCTTATCCACATTACCAACATTTACTTAGATGGCATGTCAATACAATATACAGAATACAGTAACGATGCCAAAAACCCTAATGTCTTTGTCAGAATCGGAGGAACCAATAGTCTTCAATACGACTTTGAATATAGCATCACCAATGACGGTTGCATCCTTATTCCAGCAGGTTCCATTTTCGAATATAATGACCATATGGACCCGCCCTCTTCTGTTCTTGCTAAAGTTAGTGATATTAACTCACACTATGATTACATCTCAGACAGACAGTATGAGACCATTATTGCCAGAATGAAAAATAAAACTGCGGAAGAAGAAAGTGAATACAGCTGCCCCAGCGACTCAGAAGAAGAATCTACCCCACCCGCTGAAAAGAGCAAACAAATGGAGGATTATGATATGGCAAGCGATGGTTCCCTTTTTGCCGGTAAAAAATCAGCATGCAGTGGTGCAGCATATGCCATAAAAAACTTTGACAACGGAATGCCACTTGTTCGGAAGATGAATATCCCTCCCTCAAGAACTTTCGCCGCACCGGGGCTTCTTATCAAGGAAGATATCCAAAACCCTAGTAGCACATCTGCTGAAATTGCGGGACTGCGATTCTTACTCACAGAACAAAAAGAGAAACTCCTCAAATCCATGATTCCAATGGTACATGGTATTGACTCCATGGCCGCAATATCTGCTGTAACAAAGGATGGCAGATCCATGAGTGCCCGGGACAAATTACGTGAAGCTAATCGCAGAGATGTGCAGGCTGTTCGCCTACTGCTAGAAGAACTTGGCTTCTACAGTGAAGGAGACCACAGTTAAATCATCCTTAAATGGATCAGGGGTCACAATAATGACAAAGTCCATGACAGAGTGGACCGTACTGCCAAAAGAGCCTCATTCAGAGGGGGTTGTTTAGACATCTCCCGCTACGACCCTGCCGAGGAACTGCCCTTCTCTTTATTCTTTTTTGAGGTCCCTATTTTAGGTGATATCCGCAGTCACATTAGAAGAATCCAACGTCTCTCACACTATCATAATTGGAGAACTCTACAGTCTCAAGGGAGGTACTTGAGGATGCTCAACGAGAATAACATTACCCCCACTAAAGACATTTCCAAAATAACACCTAAAGCTTTCACTGCTTCTAGAAGCAGAGAACTCCTTGGTCTCCAAGCCTCTCCAGCACGTTTATTTAAACTGGGGAAAATTGAAACTGAAAACTGCCCCCACTGCCAACAGAATACAAAATGCACCTTCGAACACATCCAACTTGAATGCTCAAGCCATAATAATATTTTGTATAATCTTAGAACAACCCAGGATGTCGAACTAAGGAAAATCATTGCTGAAGAAATCCCAGAAAAGCCTAAACTCCTAAACCCTGGAAAAGGTACCACATACATCTAAACACGGCCATCGAAACTTCCCCACTTGCTGACCTAAGACAGGAAATGAATGAGGAATTATACTTACACGCTCTCCCGGAAGCTAGCATGTACCGTCCATCAAGTTCAAAAAAGAATACCATTGCTGTGACCGCTAAACCCGAAGTGGACCATGTCACGGGAACAATTAAATATCCCGAAATCCAATATGTCCAAAAGAAAGAGTTTTGGAAACTTTTGGCCTGGCACCGCCTTTCCAACAAAGCAGTCCCATGCTCACTTGCGGAGTACTCGAATAGGGCACGCGATATTCATGAAGCACTCAATGCATGTAAGTTTGAATCGGGAGATCCTAAAAACTGCTACGCAATCAGAAGAAGCCTCTTAGATATTTTGGTGGATGACAGAAACCTTGACAAAAACGGTTGTGAACTTTTCTCCAACCCACTAAATGCCCACCCTAGAATTCACTCGAGAAGATGCATACCCACCACAAGAATGAAAAAAACCCTCAGGCCCTTCTGCCATCATGAGAAAATTGGCTTTGATGGTCTCGCTTGGGATGCCTACGTGGACCCGATAACAGGCATTGGCAGAATCGTTTATGGAAATCCCCCCTTCGATGGGAAAGATAAGGGCAAATCTTCGGCGGTTATGACTACCTTGGAAATGGGACATAAAGCGGCCAACACCGTCCCTGGATTTTCAGGAACATGGATCCTTCCGCTGTCTCCCAAAAACCAAAAAAATATGGTTCGATAAAGGCTTTAAACTTGTTTTCAGATTCCCGCATAACACTATCCCATTTATCCCACATGGCTATTGGACGGGTGATTACCCCTACGTTCTTCCAGGTGGTGGATGCTATAAGGATGACTTTTCGGATGTTGTTATCATAGCTATAGACAGTGCACCCAGTGATATCCAACCAGCCTTTGACTGGAGGCCTACACAGAAAAAGATTGCCAGATGGTTCCTTAACGTCCTTCCCAAGTCCAGAGTCACGAAGAAGAGGCTAGAATACACAGGAGTCAGCCCTGATATTTGGAATGAAGTTCTGAACGAAAGCGACAAGGTACTTCCCTCTTCGCTTTGTCCATGGCCCACTCAAGACCCTCCTTATCATCAGAGTGATATTGATCCCTATTATGGTGGTCACCACGACACGACAATCACCAATGCTAATTCCAAGCCCTTCATAAGCACCGTGAAATGGTCCAAAGTTCTTACACTCGTGGGATACCTCCCTCCTCTTTTTGGTACTGTCCTCAACACTATAGGTGTTCCACGTGGTAAGATTAAACCACTCCTCCAAAAACTTTCAAGAAATTGTAGGCAACACACCAAAAACAGGCGAGACGTGTTTCTGTTCAACACCACCACCACCTTAAACACTGACCCACATACAGTTGACATCTCGAGCAATGAAACCATGACAGAAACAAAAGCCGTGCAACAGTCAAACGATTTTCTGCAAACCCTCTTGCAATAATTTTCAGAAGTCTTGCAATATAAGATGGGTTGGGAGCTGGGAGTGTAAAACTCCCGGCTCCCAACGAGACCCCAAGGGAGGGGCCGTCCCCCTCCCCTCCCCCGCCACCCCCCACCCCTCTCCCCCGCCCACCTTGACCCCCTTCCTCAACGTCTCCAAATACCCCCTTAATTCTTCGACTTCCCTCCCCACCGCTCAGATTCAGCCACCCCTCCACTCACCCGGCCATGGCTGCTTCTCCACCTTCTAGAGTTTTTTATTGCCTAGCACTTAGCTTTTTCTCTAGATGTCGCCCTGCTGAAAAGCGGGCTGAGCCCTTTTGTGGGCGCGCTATAGCAGAGGAGTAGGCCCTGGTGTTTTCACCTAGCCTGCTTTTCAGGGATACCGCACTCTCAGGACTTTGCCCCCTTTGCTAGCGTAAATGTTTTATTATTATTATTCCAGATCAAGAGCTCTGAACATGCTACGTCCAACTTTTACATAACTGTACCGCAAAAGTCGTGGCGGTGGCGAGGTAATGAAGTTGATCTCTTCCGTGGTAAATTGTTTCACGACCATTCCTTCGCCATGGGGGTTCGGCTCCTTCCTCCACGTGCTGGCGTCCTCGAAGGTAGGCGCTACCAGACGCAACGGGGCAACGGGGTTTCCAGCAAGTCGTTGCCGACGGACACGTTGTTGATGTAACCTGTTTTGTGAATCAGGTGAAGACATTAGTCCAATGCGGGTCCCGTGCCGGTCCAACGTGCCGCCCCCACGGGGACGTCCGATGGTTCCAACAAAGGACGAGTAGCGAGCGCGACAGGCTGTAAAAGTGATGCAAGTGTGGGTACAAACCGTCGAGATCGCTGATTTTCCGCCCTGATGCGTGCTGCAGCCAATTCAAACTGATGTCGAAGTTCGGCAAACCAATCGAAATGAAGCAGCAGCCAGGATTTGATGTCCTTAATGGTATCTGAAGCCCAAAATATCGAACTTTATTTTAAGATTGTAGCTAGCATGAAATCGAACTGCAATACATGGGGCGGGGCCGGGGCGGGATCCAGGACCGACGGGTCCGGCATGTTGACTCAACAGGGGCGGCACGGTATCACATACCTTCTGATAGCAGTGTGTTCCTGCCTTGACGCTCCACTCCGGATTTGAGCATCATTGAAACCCGCGAAGGTTCGGGGAGTGGATATACAGGTGGCCTCGATCCTCGCGCCAAATCGCTCAACCCGCGACAAAGGTTTACGAGGCGCTCCAACTCTATATTCTTCATGATGCTGGCCACCGGACTCGATCGCGTTTTGACCGCACGCTTCATTCGGCCAAAGTAGTCCTCGAAGCAAAACATCCATAGCTCACGTGCTGGACCGTACATCATGAGCTGCGGCACGACATGAGTAAGGAGATGCTGCATCATCACCAAATCGGCTGGTGACATATGATCTTCACCAAGCTTTAGGACCACTTTCACTCTCTCAATGAGACCTGGCATTTCCTGGAAAAGGCAAATAGTAGATCTCAAAAAGAAATCGTATGGGTACAATATAAATGCGGACCTACTATGTCCACGTGGGTACTAAATCAGGGAAGCACCCCGCCCTCATCGGGGCGGGGTGTGGGACCTTCAAAAGAATTGTAGGGAGAGGTTTACCTTCAGAAGAATTGTAGGGCTGACAACCTCACGAACGATGGAGCATATCTCCCCAACATAATCCGCGTGCAAAGGCCTTTCCACGAGCCCATCCCGACCAGACCAGCTCGAGAGAACAGGCAAAACTCCTGAAGTCATCGCCGTGATGCCCAATGCCGCCTTCAATCTTCGAGGAATGAAATTCTCGTTAGCCTTCAGTTGCATAAGCTTCTGAGCCAGTGGCCCCCATGATTTTGGTGCGCTCAGATTGTCACGTAACCACACGGTCATGGCTACCCTCGACGGCTTCGACGGTGCCCACGGAGAAGGTTTACCTGCCGTGCGTGGGCTCAAAGCGACAGGTCAGGATTGCGCCCCTTGGCCCCTACTTGGGTCCCGCCCCCGTACCCGTTGGGGCTAACCTGGGTCGACATGGGTCCCACATGGTACCCCAGATTGGCTACTTACCAGCAAGTGGCTACTGCCCCGCAGTCCTTGTGGTAGGACCACGAGGACCATTGTTCCGATAATTTAATCGGCCATCTCCCGTGATTTGTGGTGTCTGACCAATGAAAGGTGGTATATATAGGTCCTACTATATTAATTTATTTGAACGCTGGTTTGGCATATATCCATCCCATATATCCATGACGAACGCATTTCAAACCTCTACACTCAAACTTTTCAAAACGGATTTTTTGGAACATTCAAAATGTGGCAAATTAGTGACTCATCTTCAATATTTTTTTTACCAATCATATATCAACACTACACCTGCGCGGATACCATCAAATTGAACCTATACATATGTCCCAATCATATTTGGGCGGTAGGCCCGGTTGGAATGCATATATTGGCTCGTTGGCTCGTTGGCTTCCCCTCTAATATATTGGCTCGTTGGTTTCCCCCCTAAAACAGTGGTCACGCGAGCTGACCAGCCAGCCATCATAATTGCTTGCTAGAAGGCATATATCGCAAGGTTGGTGTGTGCAGCACATTAAATCTTCAAGTATATATGTATTGCGAATTTCCGAAAGTCTAACATCATCCAAATATCTTATTTTTCGACTGGCATGTACATTTTAGAATAGATGAATGCCAATTTCTAAAGTCCGAAATTCACTTAATTCGGAATTTACATTGTGTTGAACATGCGCCATGCTGAAATAGAGCGGAAATGATGATGAGGGTGCGAAGTAACCGATTCAGTTATCTTATTTGGTCATAAACTCAAGATGTATAACCATACATGAGCATCACCGTGAGCCCCCCATGTGACTCCTAATACTCAAAATAACGGTGGTCCTTGTGGTAGGACCACCATTTTCTTCAAGCTTTTGGTGAAATTACATCCCTAAAGCGTGTCGTTCAACCACACACCTAAAGTCTCATGGGGGCCGCCGCTACAAGAAATAAAATTCATTTAACTCATAAATATCATGTGCAAATGTTGCCTGTGCCTCACATAGTCGATTTAGTGATCGAAACCGCAATTGCCCATTGGTCCTTGTGGTAGGACCATGAATTTGGGTAGTAGCCACAAGTCGCTGAGCTGCTGTCCGAACACGTGTAGCATTGCGAGGTTGCGGAGGTGCAACAAGCCAGGCCCGACTGACCTTGAACTCTCTTGCAAAATTCCGACAATTCGCTGACCAGTTGCCACCACAAATCGATTTGTGTAAGCGTTGGACCAAGTTGCTCAATACGTGCATCAAGTCCAAAAGGTACATGAATATGACGTGGAAGTACACCAATCTGGAGAACGCGCAAGGAGTCTTCACACCAAACTTCTTGAAACTATCTTTCAACTGCGCTTTGGAAGCGCCGTTCTTCGCCATGCCTTCGTGCAACTGCTGTATTTGTCGCGACACGTTCATCAGCGTGGAGCTCAGTCTCGGTACCGCCACCTGGGTAACTAAGTGTACAATCCATCATTAATGGGGGCAGGGTTGGGGCGGGTGTGTGGCGGGATGGGGGCGGTAATCCGCTTTTCAGTATTGGAATTCACCGTTAAGGAATCAGCCAGCGTTTGGGGGGGGGGAGTCACGATTTTAGTGATTTGGCTGGCTGGACCCAAAAAAATAAGGAAGAGGTCCGAAATAAGGAAGGCTCGCTGGCTGGCATGCTTTCGGCAATCTTGAAAAAAGAAATTGACGCTGGCATAGCTTGACGCGGTACACATGGCATTAGGCTAAGCGAGGCGCATCATTTTGCTGTAATCATTGGTGTTACGGGGTATACACCATCGTATAAGCTATGTATATGATGCCTACTCGTTGGGTCCATTTTACCACGTTCGAAAAATCAGCACACAGTTTTCTCGAAAATTTCAGTTTGTGAGGCTGAGGAAGATAACGAATGGCGCTGGCTGGCTCATGAATCGGGTTCCTTCTAATGAACGAATTCGTTAGCACGCTGGCGCTGGCGAGGGGGGGCGGGGGGGGTCACGATTTTAGTGATTTGGCTGGCTGGTGCCAGATCTCTGTTTCATTAAATATGAGTGTTTACTGTACCGTCTGTCGGGAAGCTGGCGTGGGACGAGTCCATCCAGTCCGCTGCGGGCGACGAGGGGTCGATTAGCAGTTCGAGCGTGGAGAACAATAAGTTGTTCGCCTCCACGCGGACGGCCAAGGTAGCGTCGTCCAGCGTGAAGAGCGGAGCGAACCCGATGTCCTCAGTGACGAACGCTGTCTGCAGCGCGGAGACCATCCTCGTGAAGAGGGCCGCCGCGTGTGATTCTGTACCGGAAAATCTGCCAATCGTGCCCTCGAACAACTTGCGTTGCACGTGCTTGGAGACCTTCATGTCGAAGTGCTCTCGTTGTAACGTACGTACCGAGGCTAAAAACGCAGCCCCTGCCGAATTAGCGGGCGGCTGTGCTGCTGGCGGAGTCGCGGGTGTGTTGGCATGCCTGGCAGCAACGGAGTCAAAAATTGTGCTCAACGTGCGGCGGCGATTTGCCATGCTAGCCGTAGATCTAGTGGATCCCTACAAATTATTGGCCTGTCCGCACGCGTGGAAAACCGTCCGTCCGACGCGTGGACGGCGTACGGACACCCTATGGACGCTTTTTTTGCTAAATCCACACGTGTGAAATTGTCTAATTTGTAAAAGTGATGTTCATACGGTGTCCATACGATAAATCCATACGTCGTCCATACGTGCGCCTCCGTGTGGACGACGTATGCTAGTTTACCTGATTTTATTACGCGTGTGGACGCTCCGTACACTGCCCGACCGTATGGATAGGTGCCGTCCATACGCATGAACCACTGGAAAATGTTGTCCACACGTGCGGACTGCGAGAAATGCCGCTTCTACCCCTCCTCGGCCATATGGACACCATGGGGACGTGTCCCTGGACCGTACCGACGCGTACGGACGACGTGTGGACGGGCGTATGGACAGTGTGAGGCCCGTGCCGTGCCACTCGTTTGCGCCTGTCGGCACGTGTGGACAGCCATTGCACCCGGGCCTGGGTGTACCCGAGCACTGCTTGCCCCCTCCTCAGCCACATGGACACCATGTGGACGTGTCCCTGGACGTACTGATGCGTACGGACGACGTGTGGACGGGCGTATGGACAGTGTGAGGCCCGTGCCGTGCCACTCGTTTGCGCTTGTCCGCACGTGTGGACACCCATTGCACCCAGGCCTGGGTGTACCCGAGCATTTCCTTCCCCTTCATCAGCCACATGGACACCATGGGGACGTGTCCCTGGGTCGTACCGATGCGTACGGACGACGTGTGGACGGGCGTATGGACAGTGTGAGGCCCGTGCCGTGCCACTCGTTTGCGCTTGTCCGCACGTGTGGACACCCATTGCACCCGGGCCTGGGTGTACCCGAGCATTTCCTTCCCCTTCATCAGCCACATGGACACCATGTGGGCGTGTCCCTGGGTCGTACCGACGCGTACGGACGACGTGTGGACGGGCGTATGGACAGTGTGAGGCCCGTGCCGTGCCACTCGTTTGCGCTTGTCCGCACGTGTGGACAGCCATTGCACCCGGGCCTGGGTGTGCCCGAGCGTTGCTTGCCCCTTCATCAGCCATATATGGGCACCATGGGGGCGTGTCAACGAACGAACCCATGCGTACGGACGACGTGTGGACGGGCGTATGGACGATCGGAATTCGCCAATCCATACGTATGGACGTCAAAATTGGAGTTTGTTGAAACACGCGTGTGGACACATACATCCGCGCGTGTGGATAAGGGTTTACCCGCATGGATTAGCGGAATCATGCGTGTGAATACAGGTGTCCGCGCACATACGGTTTATTTACCTATATAACACATCGTGTATCATCCGCAATCATCTGAATCAGATGAACTACTACGGTCATCCTCGCTACTGTACTACTGTTATCATCGATTTCACGGAAGAAATCCGCCTTGCGATCCAACACAACTTGCAAGCAATTATCAGTTTGTCGTCGAATGGCCAAAGGGACAACATTTCCTTTGTAGCGGGCAAGCCAAGCCGGCATGAAAGGAACATCCTGAATTACCACTTGATTCTCAATGCTGTTTGCGCGAACGAATGGCTGAGACACGTCCCATGTCATGTCTTTGCGCAGGTAAATGTTCTTGCTGATGTCGTCCGCAAGCGCAGCCGCCTTTGGGTACCAACGGGCCTTCAACAGAAAGATCACGTGACCGGGAAGATCAAGCTTGACGATCTTCATGATTTCCCCATACCTATCTTCAACGTCATCGTCCGGTATCTCGCCTGTAAGAAGTTGAGCTGGAGTTGGCACTCCCGGACTTCGAAAGATGCTCCTGAAATACCGTTGACAACTCTTCAAACCAATGTCGCTGTCGTGCACTCGGAAATCTTCACGCCCAATCTTGATGCTAGGATACTCCGTCCACGGGGCGATGCCGGCTAAGGCGAAGGTCTGCTCCTCCTCGGTGAAAGGCTGAATCTGCAAAGTTCTTGGGCACCTTCTCCACGTGTCTGGTTGTAGAAACACCGGAACCACGTCATTCGTCATCGGCCTTCGACGACCCGCCCGTCGGTTGCGACGATTCCGTTGCCCAACTTCCTGAATTCGCAAGTACACACGGGTGGACTCAATGTTCCGTACGTTGTCATACGGTGACCGTACGCAGTCCGTACGCCGTCCACATGGCGTTCGCACAATTTACAGACATGCGCATACGTTGGTACCTGTTGAATAAGTCGAGTATGTCGTCGAACTTTTTGCACAGAGTGTCGTACTCGGGGAACTCGGTACGAAGGTAGACTTGAATATTTTCTCTGTCATCTGTTGCGATTGACGCCGCGCAAGTGAATTAGTTGTCTCACAAGAAGACTGAAGAGGAAAAAAAAGGACAATAGTGAAAACCCATCCGTACGTACGGACAGGTATTCCACACGTGTGGACGGCGTCGTCCGCACGGTGGGCTCTTCGTCCACGCGCTTGGACAGGTGGTATTGACCAAACGGACAATAGTAAAGTACCGTCCGTGCGTATGGATCGCTGGCCACACGTGTGAACGACTTCGTGGTAGCACTTCAAATTTGTCGCATCGGGTATTTTATTTGTCGTGTCGCAAGACAGATTGGAATTATACCGTGCGACAGAAATGAGCTGGGGGCTCATGTCTGTCGCAGGTGCGACAATCATGAGGACCACGCTCAATTCTGTCGTGAAAATTCACAGAAAATTTCCGAAAATGAAAATAAGCCAGGGGGAACACAAACGAATAGTACCGCGATAATGACTTGAAATACACACTTATTGAATAAATAGCACCACGCGAATGATATGCAACGCACTCTATTAAATCGTTAGTTGGATGATGCTATATAAATATATGCATGCTAGCACAGGCAAACAGGTATAGCAAGCAAGCATATTCAAGAATCATTCACGGCATTCACAAATTACAACTTAAAATATGACACAGTTCATATTGTTTTACACATTCGTTCTAGACTAGGCTTCTACTTAAAGGGTTCACCAGTCCAAGGCAACAGGTGAAACTGGCCTACAAAGTTAGCAACAGGTAAAAATATCGAAATCTATGCCGTTCCCCGCCTGCAACACACGAACACGGAATCTGTCAGCACATTGGGAATCAAACCCGATATACCGACAGCCGGTACTTCGTCCTCGGGTGGAAGGTTACTCACCAGATATCTTAATTTTGACAGCAGACTAGGACCAGTTCAACAGGAGGTCTGAAATTACTACAAGAAATCAACCTGCGTAAACAATGCAGGGCAACGGAAGTCAACGCCGCCAGCAACGTTGCTGGCGGCTTCAGAAGAAGGACAGCGTCAGCACGGCAACCTGCAAAAATACGAAACGCTGGTCAGTAAAGATGTTGGGAATCGAACCCAAACCGCCGGGCTGTAAAGAAACCCGCCGGTCTCCGAGCATCCCATAATTTTAGAAGGGCATGTGGGAAACACGGATGCCGCCAGCAGCATTGCTGGCGGCTTCAAAAAAGGCACAGCATACACGGCAACCTGCAAAAGTAAATCACTGCTCAGGAAAGAAGAATTCTTGGGAATTGAGCCCAAACCGTCAGGCGGAATGTAAAGACGCCCGACGGTCTCCAAATATCCCTATATCGCAGGAAACTAGAATCGGCTGCTGGCGGGATGCGGCTCATGTAGGAACATCGCAGGAAGCCCCCCCCGCCGGGTTCCACGCATGCACACGAAAACATGGTCAATATGAAATATCGACAAAGAACAGTAGCGCGTAAAAAAACATTAGTCAAACAAAAATACAAGCCGCTGAGACTGCAGGTAGGCGCAGGATGAGACCTTGAGGAAGAATGAGGCGTTTGCCAGAATATCATATCATATCATATCATATCATATCATATCATATCATATCCATTTGTGTCGGCGGGGGCACTGTCGGGGCCGCGCCGCGTGTCTCCCGATACTTGTAGGAGTGGTGAGATGATCTTGAATTGCGAGATGCGTAAATAATATATAATTGGAAATTCCGCATATCTTCGGGGTAAAATATGGAATTGTTACCCGTGTCTCGCGTTGTCGGTTACGACCGAACGGTCGAAACAATCCGGGGTAGGACTGCTGAGATCGGTAAACCTGTTATTAGAGCAGTTTTGCGACAAATTCATAATTGTAAATTCCGCATATCTTCGGGGTAAAATATGGAATTGTTACCCGTGTCTCTCTTTGTCGGTTACGACCGAACGGTCGAATCAATCCGGGGTAGGACTGCTGAGATGCTATCGTATCATGATTGGCCGGTAAAGCGCGAGCGCTCGAAACAATCCGGGGTAGGACTGCTGGCATGGATGTAAAACAGCATATATATCTTCGTGGTATAATTTTGAATTGTTAAACGTTTCTCACGTTGTCGGTTACGACCGATCGGTCGAAAGAATCCGGGGTAGGACTGCTGAGATGCTATCGTATCATGATTGGCCGGTAAAGCGCTCGCGCTCGAAACAATCCGGGGTAGGACTGCTGACATGGGCAGAAAACTTTCGAAAAATTTCCAACGGCATAATTTTTGAGGGACAGCTCCTGCGGTGTGGCCTGTTGATGTCACTTTTTTCCAGGAAACCTGTTTCGCTCCTTTAAGGGAAACGAAATGAAAAACAGCATATTTCTGAAAAAGCTGCGAAGCGTCGTTAATATAAACGAATCTTTTGCGACACGACAAATAAAATACCCCGTGCGACACAAATGAGGGGCTACCCGACTTCGTGCACACGTACTTACAAAGCATCCACACGCATGGAAAGACTAACATGCATGGTACACATGATACGTAGGGATGTGCTCACCAGCGGTTGGCCGCACAGTGCTTGATTTCGTTGTAAAGATGCTCTGCTTTGCAGGAGGTCGATAATGGGGAGCTCGACCACTTCGATGCATTCGCTTGATGCCAGAAACCATGGAAACCGTTCGCCGCAACTCCAGTCCTTTCATCATGCTGGCGACGGGTTGTGAGCGGGTCTTGATGGACAGCTTCAACAACCCGAAATAGTCTTCGAAGACATACATCCAGATTTCCCGTGCAGGGCCGTTGTCCTTCAGCTGGTCGACAATGTGCACGAGAAGATGCGACATAATCACCAACGCCTCAGGGGAGTTGTTCCGCTCCATCTCATCTCTCAACTGCATGACTCGGCTCTGCAGCTTGTTCATTTCCTGAAAGGCAAAATGAGAGGCAACCTTAATCTCGAACCGGGACATGCCAGGTGTGAATGGTGGAGGAACACCCGGATGGACAACGGCTTCATATGCCGTCCGTGCGGCGTCCGTACGGTGTCCGAGAATATCCACACGGAAGCACACGGGTTGATTAGGCTTAACGTACCTCTGGATGAATTGAGGGGGCGGTTAATTCTCGAACCACCACCGAAAATTCACCGACGAACCTCGCGTATTGTGGTCGGAGAACTTGCCCGTCAGCATTTTGCCAGGATGCAATAACGCCCAGTATCCCAGAAGTGAGGGATACCACCAGCTCCGCGGCCTTCATCTTCCGCACCTTTTTCGGGTTCTTGTACTTTTCCTGCAGAAGTTTCTTAGCTAGAGGTCCCATATTTGTCGCGAGCTTCAGACCTCGTACCCACTTGATTGCACCGGTCTTTGCGATCGGTGGCAGTCTTCACGGTGATGGTTTGTCTGCAAAGACTTTACATTGTTAGGCATACAGTGGATGGTCCATACGTCGTCCGTACGGTTACATGCGCCGTCCGTCAGGCGGCAACACGGTGTTCACCCGTATGGAACAGCAGAAACTCGCAAACGACCTACAAGCTTACCTGCCAGTCGCTTCGCAGCAGATCTTCGATCGTTTACATTTCTGGGTGGGGGTGCGATAACCCACGATCGATGGACCTTCATCTTCCGCGCATAGTTGCGTGTGTTCGGTCCCCAACCATCACCAAAAATCACGCAGTGGACGCCGTGAATCAGGTTGTACAAGATGTGCACCAGGTCGAGAAGGTAGCTAGTCCCGTACAACGTCAAAATCAGGAATGATTGACATCGGGCATGGTTCCTTAACCCCGCTCTGCTTCATGAATTCCTCGACGATTTGTTTAGGCACTCGTCCCTCTCTGATCATCTTGGCGTGGAGCTGTTGGGTTTCACGGACTTCGCTGTTGGTGCGAAGAGGGATTGGTTCACCTGCTCAATGCCGGCGAAAATCAACACGACACGCTTAGACGGCGAATCACGCGTACGGAACACATCGGACTCCGGCGTCCACGCGTGCGGACGCCGGTATCCACAAGCCCGGACAGGGTGTTCTTTAACACATAATTTAAGCTAAAATCCACGAGCTGTCCGTGGGGTGTCCACACGGTGGGCACACATGCTCCGTACGTACGGCCGAAGAAGGAAAGGGGACAAGCGACGGGGTCATGCGTTTACCTGGTTGCAGTCCTTGGTGTAGTGAGGAATATATGATTTTCGTTGGACCAGATGTAGATTTCTCGGTACCCCGGATCCAGCATTTCAGGCAAGCTAAGTACGAATTAGCTCCGAATCGTCTCGCCGCGTCGTTCAAGCCAACGTAGTCTTCGAGCATTTTGTACAGCACGAGCTTGAACGTGAAAACCGTGTTGGTAATCACATCGCACATGCGTACGCCGTTAGTCAGTCTGTTAACCTCCAAGGTGAACATGTCGTAGAACTTGCTGCTGACTTTCGGTTTTCCATCCCAGATTCCCCAAGTCATCACGTATACTCGTTTGCAGCGAATTTCTCCCGGGAGGTTGACAATCGTAAAACACAGCGGAGTCACCGTGCGAATGCCGTCGTTGAAGGATTGGACGCCATCTGCACACGCCATAATGGCAATGTTCCTCGGGTCTTTAAAGATGTCCCACTTGTTGCGAACGAAGTTGAGAAATCCTGGCGAGTCTGCACGAGCATTGGGAAACGATACATAAGAATTCCTTACACTCACTGTCCACACGGGTGGATAACTACGTACACACGTGCGGACAACGAACGCGAACGAATTGTCCATGCGGCGTTCACAGTCATGGGCAGGTTTGCACGAGCTCTGGGAAATGGGACCTAAGATTTCCGCAATTAAACTGTTCACATGGGTGGGTAACATTGTCCGTGCGTACGGACGGCGTACGTTCATACCATCCATATGGTGTTCACCTACATGGACGAGCTTGCACGAGCAGTGGGAAATACGACATACGAATTCCGCACTTGCTTTGTCCACACGGGCGGACGATGCCAATCGTACCTACGGACGACGTACAGCCCTTACGTCCATGCGGTGTACACAGTCATGGATTGAAATTTCGGAGTAAACTCACCGAGTATACCATGTACCTCCGCTCGGGGGTCTTTGTCCAACATGCCTTCTTTCCACCACGTACGCGCTAGCACGGCTAACTCCGGCGTCAGGAAGAATACGGTGAACAGCGTTTCGAGCGGCCACCATCGAAAAATACAGCGAGCTCGACCTGGAATGTATACCCCGTTCACCGTCTTTCCGTCCTCGTATCTCGGTTCCAGGCATTTCGGACACTTGTCGCAGTTGACGTGCTCGTCCTGAAAGAATTCGGAGCACTCGGGGCAAACGTCCACTTCGTTGTATCCCTTGAACATCTCCTTCCACTTCTGCAATACTTGTGCATATGTAGATGGAACCTCTGCGATGTGAGTATGTGCAATATCGGCTACTTTGTCGATGTAGTGAACACGCAGAATGTTCAGAATCGCATCGAAGTAGGCCTGCGAGCTGTTGTGGTGGTTGTGGGAGACGAGACGATCCAACACGAAATTGTTCGCCACAACGTTAGCGGACGCTTGGACGTTTTCTACACTTTCCTGCACACACACACACACACACACATCCTCGAAGAACACATGAATGTGATGAATGCTGAATTGCCGATTTATTAGCTGATAAAGAGGACCTACCTCTGCGCTTGGGTCCTCTTGAGGTCCCAAGAAGAGTCGATTGATTTTTTCGATCGTCGCATTTGCTGCCTCGTGGATGGCAACATCTTCTGGGAATTCCTCCTCATCACTGTGTTCGTGTGTCTCCTCCTCATCTTGTTGTCGCTCTGGTGACGGCGATCGATCACCATGAAGTCCATTGGCACGCACGTGCCGGAGAGTTTGCTTACTGGATAACTATCTTTCACCATTGCATTCAACGCAGGGACAAAATGGCATATTTGGTCGTCCGTGCGTCGTCCGTACGGTGTCCGTACGCCCGACTTAGGTTTCCAGCGTATACAGTAATACCTCACCTTTAAGGAAACAGGAATTTGGAGCCAGCCTAGCTTTTTCCGTATTTTTCTGACCCCGCCCCCCCCCTGCCAGCGTTAGCCTTTACCGAAATTACTAACGAAAAGGAAACGCGATTCGAGCGTCAGCCAGCCTCTTCTCTTAAATCCATTTCTTTTTAGGGATTGGAAAGCGCAGTCAGCCAGCGCATTCTCTTAAATTCAGCATGGATCCGAGCAGTCGCCAGGAACTGCGAGAATTACATGCTGACTTGCAAAGTGGGATGATTAGTCAGGAAGACTACGACGACTTGAAGTCGATAGTCATAACGCGTATCAAGGCCAAAGCGCCACTCAATGAGAGTCCCAGCGGTGAGACCGAGAAAGCATCAATGCAGAGTGACACGGTTGAGCTTAATAATAATGGAATTTCCTGATGTTCAGCTAGCCTTCGTTTCCTTAATATGACATTCCGATTTCCGTTAACGAAATGATTCGGCAGCCTTCATTTCCCTATTTGGGTACATTTTCTTAATGTTTTCCAGCCACTTTCCCATTTTCCCATTGTTGTTTCCTTAACTTGACATTTCCTTAAATGTGAGGTATTCTGTGACAACGATGTTCATACGTTCCATGTCACATCTGCGCGCATGCACCAACACTTACGTCAAGGTTGTAAACTCGTCGTCCACACGTTAGATTATGGATGGACGCTATGTGTTGTCCGTGTGGATGCCGCAAGCATTCTAGTCCATACGGTTCCATGAGATCGGCTGTCCACACGCGTGGAAACGTCACTTAGCTGTCCATGTGGGTTCCGTACGAATTTTCGTATGAATTGGCACATTTTCGTACGTCTGCATGTCCCATGGGCGGTCTGTCCATGTGGTTGGAAATATCAACACATTTTGAGCAGTCCGCATGGATGGATAGCAAAAGCACACGGTGAATTACGTGTTTTCGTACGACTTTGTAGTGTTTGTACGTTTTTTGTTGAAAACTGTCCACACGCGTGGAAACGTCAGTTCGCATTCCATACGCTGTCCATCCGAGTTAGCCTGACTGTCCGTATGATTCATGTCCCATGGACGGTCCTTTTTACACGCACGGACGCAAAAAAAAAAAAGCTGACCTCATGGAAAATAAAAACATAAAAACCGTATGGACAGCGTACGGACCGTAGCACATTTTACCACACGTGTGGACACTTGGGTAGAAATACTTAGCGAAAAAATGGCAAAAAAAACAAAATACCCCTTTTAAAAAGGTCGATGGAGGGCTAAAATCGGAGCGTGGGGACAAAAAAAAAAAGCAAAGTGAGAGGGGGGTTAGGCGCCCTCTCGCTGCTTGCGATTTACCCCAGAACAGGCACTCAGTGGGATTGTTTCCTAGCGGACAGTGCAATCGACGGTCCAGATGAACCCTCATGTCTTAATCGGACGGTCTCCATGAGCTACAGAAACTTAAAATGGCATGAAGGCGTGGGTGGGCACCCACGACGCCCCTTGTGCACTAGCGGCGTCCTTGGCGCCAATCGCCTCATATCGCTAGAACACAAGGGGTATCGTGGATGCCCATGCCTCCAAGGGGATTCGAACCCCTCACCCTCGCGTGGAACGCGTTCGGCTTACCAACATTTGACCACTTGGCCATGCACCCACGATGATGGAAACTCGCCGCACGGCAAAACTTATATTAATAAAACCGCGTTTCCCTACAGAGAGGACTCTGATACCAATTTGAAAGAGAAAAAAGAAATTGAGACATGCATATCAAAATCGCCCATGGACGACGCTGTCTCATACACCAGCTCAACGGTCAAACGTCCATACGTTCATGCCCGTACTGTACGGATGAACGCCACGAAGTCAGCGCTGTCCACGCCCGTGAGTACCGTTTTCATCCCATCGCCGCCAAAAGTAAAGGCACAAATAGAAACGCCCACAGTCCTCCAGCAAACGAACCTCCTCGTTTTTTTGTTTCGTAAGTTCCCAACATGGCCAGACGAGTTCAGCCCACAAGATAACGCACACAGAACCCCAAATCACTACCCACCGCCCCCACTCCCTCGACACCGACCGCCCGTCGCCAAACCAGCTTGGTCGAGGCGACCGCGTCAAACACGACGATGCAGCAGATGTTTCAGCAGATGCAGAGCATGCAGCAGCAAATGCTGCTGATTGCAGGGGCTGCCGGGGCAGGGGGTGCAGCCAAACCTGCAGAGGCTGCGCAGGCCGCGAATACAGAGCGGTTGGTGGTGGACCCGGGCGCCCAAGTTTTAAATGATATGAAGGAAGACGCCCGGGAGGTAATCGACGACTGGCAACACCAAGGCCTGCTACCCCCTGGGACGGTCGCCGTCATTGGGGCGGCCAACCACAACAGAATCTCGAAGCATATCCAATCCCGCCACCCGCAGGTGCCCTTGCGCATGGTGAAAACATACATAACCAACCGGTTATCGTATTTGAAAAATAACTCGGAAGGGCCCGGTCGCTGGAAGTGGAAGGTCACCCAGGACTTCCCCGACGGTTTTCACATCCGGTACAAGGGTCCAGCGGCCGGGTACAAGGTATACGGGCACAGGGATGCGCCGGACCCGGAGGAGACAGAGGCGTGCCTGCAGGTGGCTCTGGCAATTGCCGCTGGCAAGCCACTCACTGAAGGGAAGCACTTTGAGATCTCCACAGCGCTTGGTGCCAAAGCCCCTGAAGCCCTTGAAAAGAAACCGGAAGTAAAGGTAACTTTTGTGCTCTTCCGCCTGTGAGCGCCGGTGTCCACACGTTGTCCAACGGTGTCCAAGCTCGTGGTTATGTGAACCTTTTTTCAACTTGTGCCGCTTGATTGTTTCCACCCTTATGAACCACGTAGTTTGCACGTTGTCCACAGGGGTGTACGTTTTGGCCAGTGAGCGCCAGTTCTTCACTGTTTTTCTTATATCAAGGTATGGCTTACGCGAGGTCGACTTTACACAAAACTTCGGAAAATATTTTTATTCGATAAACATGTCGCTTAAACCAATCTAAGCATATTGCACGCTCTGGGTATACAATTGACCCAGGCATTGAAAAGTTATGGCCGATACCGCTCGGTTACCTCCCATACTTAACCATACACACTTCAATCGCATTTATCTCACGATCTAGAAAATCGGAAGTTTTGTGTAAAGTCGACCTCGCGTAAGCCATACCTTGATATGTTTCCACGCGTGTGTCGCCCGTACGAACGACTTAGTCCACACGTCGTCCGCACGGTGTCCAGGTGGAAGCGCCCCAACAGACGGTCCCCGAAGAGACGGTCCCGCAGGCAGAGGAGCACTCCCCCAACCTCGGCGGGCCCTTGGCCGTAGGGGACCAGGTGGACGTCTTCGCCACCCCCCAGGCGGCAGGGCACATATCTTCCTAGAATGACTCTCGGCCCGGAATCAAGTAAAACACGTGTTTCTGCTAATTTTCAAATGTTTTCCATACTCAAGGATGAAAAGTCGACCGGCCCGCTTTCGGCCCGGAGCTCCTTTTGGGCGCTGCTCTCGGCCCCGGGCCGGCCAATCCCCATAAGATATGTGCCCTGCCAGGCGGACGTGGGTCGTATCGGTGACGGTTACGACACCGGAAAGGCCACCAAATCTGGCCTCTCCAACCTCGTCATTGGTCGGGCTACCGTCGCCGCCATCGGGCCGGGAAAATCATTGAACGAGAAACCAATGGTTTTGCCCACCGATACCTACGAGCTGTACGTTGAGTTCGTGGTTCACCTCCCAGATAAGGGGGATGTTTACCCCGTGGAGAGGATCTTATCCCACCACATGTCCATGGTGGATGAGCTCGTGAGTGCCGAGCAACTCCGCACCGGGACGGCTGCCAAAACGATGGAGATGCTGGAGCACAACCTCCAGTCAGTTATAGTAAAAACAAATGTTATCTGGTAAGTCCTCCCTCCCTCCCTGCCTTCCCCTGCAACGTTCACATTTTTACCTTTTGCACTTACGCGAACGCCCATGTGTACATGTGTGCGTGGTGTTGTTTTGCTGTCCATACGCGTGGACACCATTTATTGTGCCGTCCATACGGGTGGAAGACGGTGTACATACGTAAGGACGCCGTCTAACAAGTGGTTTATGTACGCATGATACACAAGGCCTACTTGAGGCACGCCAACACGGAGAAGCTGTATCCCGAGAGGCTGACGGGGAGGAAACTGGCCGGCCTGAAGTTGGAGCCTGCTGAGGTATCGGAACGGGACCGTGGATATCCCCCCGTCACTGTGTGTTTGCTTGTATTGTTCTAGTGGCATTTAGCTTGTCATTTGTTGTCGTTGCTCTTAATGCACTTACTTAGGTTGCATTCACTTGCAGTTCCATACGAGAGGAACGAGCCGTCACTGGTTTCAGGACGTGCGGGGGTGTCAGAAGGAAGAGGAACACGATTCGGAAGTTGATGAGGGTAACGCGGCCGATGATGTTGCTAATGATGCTGATGTTGAGGCTGTCGAGGATCCCGCCGCTGCTAATGACGGAGAGGCTGTGGAGAATGAGGAGAGGGGCGAGGACGACGAGAAGGAGGAGGAGGAGGAGGAGGAGGAGAAGGATGGGAAGAAGGATGAGAAGGATAAGGGCGGTTCCGCTCCAAAAAAGGCATCACCTTTTCAAATTCCAAAGAGGAAAAAGGTTGCACCTGCGTGTGAAAAGCCAGCAAAGAAGTCGAAAAGCTAGGCTAGAATATTTTGTAAACATTTTGTAAATATTTCGTAAATATTTTGTGTATCCGTGTACCTTTCCTGCAGTGCCCTGCTCTGTCCCGTCTTCTTACGTCTTACATACTTACGTCTTACATACGGTGATCACACGTACGGACGGTTTGTTCATACGTGTGGACTAAATCGTCCATACGCATGAATATATATTATCACAAGCTATCCACGTGTACGGACACCGATGTCCATACGTGTGCCAGGAGGCACGACGTACCTGCTGAGACACCCATAGTAGGGGGGGTCTGATTTCGATGGGAATAAGAGTAGCGAACTATTAGGGAAATTAGTGAGTGGATGTGACATTGCCTGAGCGAACAGTTGGGGAAAATAATATGTGAGCTCAGAGGAGAGAATAAAGAGAGGTAACAGAGTTGGTCTCTCGGACTTGGACAGCAAATGATATAACTCTTGCTGTCTGGGTTTATGTTAAATAGTATATCTGAATATATGATATGATTCCTCAAGATAATAGAGGATAATAGTCTACTCCTGGGAATTCCCCTGGGGCAATTTGGTATCTTAGGCGTGTGAGCGTCTTTTTAGCTCGCTCTCGCTCGCTTTGCGTGCTTGCATGCGCACTTTGGACCTGTGGCGAACTGCTTTCAGCTTCCGTTGCGACGTTCTGATATGTTTTTGATGTGCATTCCGGTTGTTCTGGCGGCTTGACGGGTTAGCGTCCTAGAGGCGGGACCGTTTTTGTCGTTGGTTATACCGGTTTCACTCGTTTTTGGCCTATTTTGGCTCACTTCCGTGTGCATCCTGATAAGTGAACTCTACGGCACATATTGGGGGGGAGGTATGATGGCTTACAACAACTTTTGTGCGATTTTTATGAGTTATTTACAATTGTTTTAGTCTTCATCAACTCATAGTATGGCCTCAAACAGCTTATTTCTTCAAAATATGTGCGGATTCACTCCCTTTTTAGAGCTTAAAAAGAGTTGATGCACCTCCTCAACTTCGATAACTGGGCTTCTGGATGGTTGTGAAAAGTTATTTTACTTATTTTGGATATATTTTACCAAACTTTACCAGTCCTCATCAATTCTTGGAGCTTTGAGACCTTTTTGAGCCTTTTTGGGAGCTGCATTCACTCCTTTTTGGTCCATCAACCCTGAGTTTTAAGAGTGGATCAAGCTTCTAGACTTCAATATGGAACTTTTGAACGATATTATTATTTTATTCTACTCAGTATGGATATTATTTACCGTTCTCAACAGTTCTTGAAGGTCTACAGCCCTTTGGTGCCCTTTTTGGCTGATGCATGCACCTTTTTCAGCCCCAAAATAGCCCTTTTTGACTGAAAATGGACTTTTCAGACTGCCAAATACTTATTCTGGACAGTACACACGGTTTATCTTTCAAATATGGACCTTACTGAAAAGTTTTTATCAGTGTATGGAGTTATGGGACCTTCTGGGAGCTATTTGGATACTTTTGGCTGCAGCATGCACTCTCCATCCACACCTAGCACTTGAAAACTGTGTCGCGGAGCCCTGGCGAATTTTCTAGAAATGGACAGAAGTGAAGTAAGGACTACGTTGACAACATAAAAAGTACTTCTTCAACTCTGTTTTCACTTCCAATAGTGTTACAAGCAACCTCAGCAGCTGGCAGCAAGTGTGCTTTCGACTGCTGAACATACATCCACTTCCAGCCCCCTTAACACTGTTGTGGGCTATTTTTAGTAACCTACCAGCATATGGCCATACCCTTTGGTATTGGCGACACGTACAACCGACAGTGGTGGAAGCAGGGCTTTGGCAAGTGGGTCTACCCTCCTGGACCTCTTCAGCAACCTGGTATTCCATTTGGCGGCTTCCCTCCTTCACCTTCAGTGTCCCCCACTACGTCGGACGACGAAGAGGACCCGTTCACACTTCCTGAAGGTTTCCAGCCTCTACCGTTACCTCAACTTCCACAACAGAACTAGCCTGCCTACTTCCAGATATGCAGCCGCCCTACGCCGCACCCCCGTCTCCATTCACCTTTCCACCCTCACTTGCTGTTGGCTCCTTTCCACCCTCCACCACCGGACCTGCAGCACTCATGGCCCCAGGACAGCCCAGTCCCCTGCCATATCAACCACCTCAGGTCCCCCTCGCAGACCCCCGCCTTACTCCACTCAGCCCTTACCCACAGCCACATCCCTCAGGAACCGTCCCGGTGTACCACACCCCAGCAGCAGTTCCTGGACCGGTCCCCGCTGTACCATGGACCTGGTCTGGGGGTTTCCCCTTCGGGGGGGTTCCCTCCCCTTACGCCCCTGCACTTCACTCCCCGGCTCAGACGCTGCCAGGGACTGCTAGGAGTGCTGAGGAGGCGGCACGCTGGCTGGCGTATCGTCGGCAGGAAGAGGCGGCGGTGCTGGCTGCGTCAGGCTTGCAGGTGGGAGCTCAGGCCACCTATGGTGCTGGAGGGGTGCTCGCAGAGCGCCCCGGCACGGGCTACCCAGCAGGGGCCTTTCGTACCACTGGAGGGGTGCACGCAGAGCACCCCGGTGAGGGCTTCCCTGCAGGGGCCCACGCGACGAACGCTGGAGGGGTACAGGAGGATGAGCCGGAAGAGGAGCCTGTCGCAGACAATCCCTGCCCTCACGATGAGTACCTGAGAGCAGGGGGCTACAGTGACGTAGACCCCGACAACCCATTTGGCCGTAGTGCTGGCGAGGAGTCTGCGTATGAGTACGAGGCGGACCCCAACGACTACGACGAGTATCTGCGGGCGGGGGGCCACAGTGACGTGGACCCCAACGATCCGTACGGGGAAGGGCAGCGCTGGGACGAGGTAGATGACGACGAGGAGGAGCAGGAGGAGCTGGTCGTCTCCATCACTGCGTCAGCCTCAGCGCAGCGCGTTGTCACTGTTGGCGTGGACGAGACGTCCGCAGCACCGCCACAACCGCCTGAAGTGTTCGTCTCGAACAACGCAGGGCGTCGGCGGTCTCGTCGTTCGTCGGGACCGGGGAGCTGGGACGAGCGCAACCTACCTTTCCGCGAGGAGTCCGACTCCAATTCTGGCGGGGGCTCTTCGTCCGCCTCGCAGACGTCCTCGTCGAGGTCATCAAAATCCTCGAGGTCGTCTAAGTCGGGCAGGAGCGGGCAGAGTGGCGGACTTAGTGACCGTGCCCGCAGGCATCGCGACGCCAAGGAGAGGAAGCGGAGGCTGCGGCGTCGAGAGCGTGATGAAGGGCGGACCCTTACCCCTGCAGCCCTAGCGGCCACCTTCAGGGAGTGCCTGAAGGAGTTCCACAGCCAAGGGGGGAGCACACGGTCCGCTCCTGCAGACCCCACAGCTGAGACCGCCAGTGTAGACCCCCAGGCCGGGGTTAATTCAGTCGCTGGAGGGGTGCCCGCGGAGCACTCCGGCGCGGATCCTCCAACGGGGGTCATTTCAGACGCTGGAGGGGTGCACGCAGAGCACCCCGGCGCAGACCCCCCAGCGGGGATCGCTTCGGTTGATCCGCAGCTGGCGGAGGGCGGGGGGGAGATTCACCCGCAGCGAGCTGGTGTTGCCCCCCTGACCGCGGTGGTGGCCCCCGATGTGGGGGTGCAAACTGGGCAGCCCGGCGGCAGAGGAGGAGCTGGAGTCAGCAACGGGGACGTGACCCTGCAGCAGACGGCGGGCAAGGGCAGCGCCACACGAGAGCGCGAGACCGTTGGCTCCCGCCAACTGGCCCGGCTACGAAGGCAGTCCCTGGAGACGGTGGTGGTTCTCGGGTCTGGTGAAGGAACCCCTGCTGACCACACCCCAGGCACTGACTCGACAGCTGCCGTTCGACATGTGAACTTCCGTGAGGAGAACGGGACCCCTGATGGTCCTGGTGCAGTGACGCCTGGCAGGCCCTCAGCGGAGCTGCCTCCCCCTGCACATGACCCTGCTGTACCAGCACTTGGAGGTGGCGATGGGGGATGTGCACCACCTGGACCTCCGACAGCTGCTCCCTTGCCACCCGCGGTGCCACTCCCAATGCCCAGTGGGCCACCGCCACCTCCTCCTCCTCCACCACCTGGTAGCACGCTTGCGTTACCAGCACCAGAGCATGATGGTGGAGGTCGTGACGGGTCACCAGGGAGACCTCCCCCTCCCCCTCCGTCTGGTCGAGGTGGGCATCGAGGGCGGGCCCTACTGGCCACACGAGATGGCCACACTCTGTGGGTACCGCAGCCTTGGGGGGACACTGGATACCTCGGACTCGGAATGCCGACGGCTACGGTCAGATCGGCTGCAGATGGTGGCCTTGACCTCTTCTACAAGGCTATCCTCTTGCTGGGGGTATCACTGAGGGAGTACCTTGACATGGGGGGCACTGTGGCACAGCCGCCAGTCATGCTGATGACCCCGGAGATGGAGACGCATGCGTGGGTGGTGGACCGGGGCGTGGTGGACGCGGCCCTTCTGGCATACCGCAGTAGGCCTGCGGGCTCAGGACACCCCCGCCCGGAATGGAAGCACGTCTCCAGTACCCCTGAGTCCGAGATGCACCTCCTGGATCCCGACTGTCTTACAGCATGGGCCGAGGTGGA
This sequence comes from Cymbomonas tetramitiformis, assembly GCA_001247695.2. Taxonomy (NCBI): domain Eukaryota; kingdom Viridiplantae; phylum Chlorophyta; class Pyramimonadophyceae; order Pyramimonadales; family Pyramimonadaceae; genus Cymbomonas; species Cymbomonas tetramitiformis. Next base: position 7,302 of record LGRX02009383.1, on the reverse strand, counting down.
GCAGTCGGAGTGGTATCGGCAGCTCGGCAGTCACGGTCAACTCCTACGCCGACTCCAACCCCGCCTCCATCTGATGGTCGAGCCCATTTTCTAGCTCTGACGGCAGCCCCCACCTCTGTGCATCATCCGACGACCCCCGCGCCTGCGACGGCTCCGACTAACCTTGGTTCACGTCACCCTCGACCTCATCTTTCACCTAACGCAGCAACCTTTACCCCTGCAGCTACTTCATCGTCCACCGCGGGAGAGCCCAGCAGCCGTGACCTCATCAGCGAGCAGAAGGTGGAGGACGCGCTGCTGAAGCTCGTGAATAAGCTGCCGAAGTTCCCTTCAGAAGGGGATTTGTCCGAAGACGACAAGGTCAACCAGCTGGAGGCCTTCTCTCGAAAGGTCCAGAACTTACTGGACAACAAGCTGGTGATGAGGGCGTGCCGCCAAGCTAGCTGCACCGGTGAGGGATACATTACCTCCGTCCCTGACATCATGTGGATTGTGGCGGAGGAGTGTTTGCGAGGTGAGCAGCGGGAGTTTGTGGAGAAGGCCGCGGGAGGTGTCGGCACGTCAGCGGGGTGGATACAACGGTACGCTGACGCCGACGTATTCTTCGGGGACCTGGCCCTCAGCCTGCTGGCCATCGAGAAGCTGCAGAAGCTGCGTGATGGACTCACCCGAAGACAGTCGAGCAAGGAGACGGCCAACGCTTACCACTCGCGACTGTCTGCGCGACAGCGCACCGTGAACTTCCTGGCCAAGGTAGTGCCTGGTTGTGTGCCCGTCTCCGACGAGGATTTCGGCCACCACTTCTGGCGGGGGTTGGTGCACCACAGCAAGGTGGGGCTGGAAATGAGGAGGGTGAACCTGGACCTCAATGATCCAGGGGAGTGGGAGGATCGGGCACGTGCTGAAGGGCACAGCCGAGGCGTTACCTCGGCTGTTCTCAAGGTGCTCGAGTTCGCCAGTGACATCGAGGCGAGCAAGGCATCCAAGGCGGCGGACGCAGCCAGCAGAAGAGCCCCAGCACCTTCTGCGCCTTTCTGGCAGCAACGTCGAGGACGTGCCCTGAATGCACTGACGGAGTCTGAGCTCGATCTGGCCGCGGCATCCACACCTCCTCCCCCACCTGGACTGCCCCTTCCTGGTGCTCCACCTGGCCTCCCGGCTCCAGAGACACGGGAGTGCTACGCGTGTGGAAGGCGTGGACATCTGGTGCGGGATTGCAAGGACGCGGCCAAGCTGGCTGCGTGGAAGGCGAACGCTCCTAAAAGGTTGTCTCGAGACAGGCGGCAGGTGGCCGCTATGTTCTTCGCCATGGCACACGACGAGGACATCTCGTGGGCACCGGCGGAGCTGCGGGGAGAAGTGGAGGCCCTTGCAGCCGCAGACGTCAACGCTGTTCTAGAGTTGGCGGCTCTCACTGATTGTACGGATCTGGTGGAGGGCATCATTGAGGCGCAGCGGGCGTCCCCGGCAGCCGGCGAGTTGCCGGCCGACTCGGATCGGCAATAGGGTCTGAGGACCCTTTCGGCTGAGGGGCCAGAAAGTGACACTGGACGTCGCTCTCTTGCCGAAGCCCCTCAATCGGCTCCCGCAGCGGCGGGGGTAACCCCCATCATCGACGACCCCATGCCTGAGCACTACTCCGTACTAGAACCCTGGGCCTACGAGGGTATCTACAGGCCCTGCTTGGCCGCAGTGTCTGACCGTTTGGATGCTTGGCACTTCAGGCGGCCAGTGGGGGCGCTTTCCATGGAAGTGTTGATGATGCGACTGCGCAAAAGCCTGAAGCGCAAGTCGACGACGGGGATCCGTACTGCATTGGAACGGATGCAACAAGGTCGTGGCATGAGGTCGTCTGCCGCGCCAGCTCGGAGGTACAAGAGACGGTGCGAGCTGGACAACTTCAGGAATGAGGTGGACCTGATGTGCCTGCAGAAGCAAGCCCCGGCCCACCACACTCCGTTGGGCACGCTGCCACTGCCGACGCGGCAACAGCGCATGGTCGAGCACGTGTCGGCACTGTTGCAGGGCCCTTCGAGGTCACGTGGGATGTGCAACGACTCCCAGCAGGTTCGGGCACTGGACCTGGCGGAGACACGGGCCCACGATCTATCCCTTGCGTGGGACGAGATGACTTCGGCGGAGCAGGCTGACGCCCTGCAGCAGGATGCCCCGATAGGGCACCGCGCGTGGGAAACGGAGGGCCTTCTGCGCTGGCGCGGCCGACAGCGTGGGATGCCGGCGGAGGAATCGCTGGCCGTCATGGACTCGCCCCCCTACCCTTGGGCTGCGGGGGATGTTGGTGGAAACTCCGTGGGAGTGCCCGCGGCTTCTGTTTCGGCCACGGGGACCATCCCTGGCACAGGGGGGGACATCCCCGGGATGCCGGATGCATGATGCAGCTTGTACAGGGTGCACCGGTACCGTGAGAGGCAGTCGGCGGTGACTCCTGCAGAGGTGAGAGCGGATCTCTTTGGCGAGCAGCCGGAGCAGCAGCCAATTGAGGTTACACCGCCCGATGCCGTGACTCCTGACGAAGTACTGGAGGGTGGACCAATGAGCGAGTCTCCGGAGCACCTGGAGGACAATTTGACCCAGCAAATGGCTGCCGACAGGGGCCAGCAGCGGAGTGCAGACCCGCCAGCGCCGGGCGCTGGTGGGGTCGAGGACAGCATGACCCAACAGCTGGCCAAAGCTGGGGCCCCAGAGGAGATTCACGCACTGAATACTCACCCCCTGCAGGAAGACACTGAGGAAGAAAGCATGCGCAGTCACCCACTGACGGAGGATGATGATGACGACGATGATGGTGATGAAGCGTGTGGGGGTGACAACGCCACGAGCATGGGTGTCGGCCGTTGCAAGCGCATCCTGCGTGACGGGGGTGTGCTGTGGGCATCTCAGCTCGCTGCGGCTCATGATGAGGAAGGAGCGCTGCTGTTAGTCTTCTACGCGTATCTGCGTGGCAAGCTTGTCAAGGTACTCGTGGACTCCGGTGCCTCGGACAACTTCGTGTCTGAAGACTGCGTACGACGTTGTGGCCTACGCGTACGGCAGGGCCCGCGAATGAAGGTCACACTAGCGGACGGGTCGGTGAAGACCACAGGGGCTGTGGCCTACTCGAAGTTCACGGCCCCCACCGCAGCGGGCTCCACCTATAATGAGTCGGCCATGGCCATGCGGGTGTTGCCACCGGGATCCGAGTGGACGTGGTGCTGGGGGGGAAATGGTTGCGTAGCCTTTCTCCCATCATGCTGGATTACGCCGGTCACGGCTCCGTGTCCTTCGCGCGCAGAACGAAGGGGTGGGGGGTAAAGAGCTCGTGACCATCGCCGGCTGCAACCCGGGTAAAAGTGCTGGTGGACGCGGAGACAACTGTGCTGGACTCATCGATGAGGTCTTCCTGACGGCTGTGCAGCTGCGTAAACACCTCCTGTACGCAGAGACTCAGAGGCTTACGGGCGACGCCTCCGCTCAGCCGGCGTGGCTTATGATGGCGCGCAGGGACGGCAGCGAGCACGATTCGGCCTTCGCTGCTACTGCAGCCGGAGATCATCCCGACGCGGAACTCCTCGCGGTCGAGGCCGAAGCAGTATGCCTCTCGGTGGACACTGCGGCTGATGCGAAGCCTGTGGCCAGCACCCAGCAGGTGAAGCTGGAACCCCCGGATACTGGGGGCACCGCCAAAGACATCCCACAGGACACGAGGGACGCCAAGGTGGCACCCCGCTGGAAGGAGAAGTTCCGGGCACTCTTCGAGGAGTTCTCCGAGGAGCTGCGTGACGCACTCCCCATGATGTCCAAACTGCGGCGGTCGATGGAGGATGAGGCCAGAGTCACCCTTAAGCCAGACAAGGAGGGAGGACCTCCATTTCGCCGTCCCTACCGCATGTCTGTGGAAGAGCTTCGGCAACTGCGGGAACGCATCGAGCAGCTGGTGGAAAAGGGCTACATCAGACCCTCATCCAGTCCTTACGCGGCACCATGTCTCATGGTACCCAAACCGGGCCAGCCTAACACGCTGCGCCTGGTGGTGGACTACCGCCAGCTGAACTCTCAAACAGTGAGAGATCGGTACCCGCTGCCGGACATTCAGTTGATGTTCGACGAGATGCAGGGTGCCACCCACTTCTCCTCCTTCGACGCCGTGGATGGATTCTGGCAAGTCCCCATGGCTGGGGAAGACGTGGAGAAGACAGCATTCACCACCCAGATGGGCTCCTACGAGTGGCTGGTGATGCCACAGGGATTGCAGAATTCCCCGTCACAGTACCAGCGGAGGATGCAGAGAGCCTTAGGACACTTACCTTTCGTCCGAATCTTCATCGACGATGTGGTGGTGTTCTCGAAGGGTGGAGTCCAAGAACACTACGACAACGTCCGTACCTTCCTTCAGACCTGTCGCGAGAAAGGAGTATACCTCAAGGCCTCTAAGGCGCAGATGCTGAAGGAGTCTTTGAGGTTTCTTGGGCACACCCTGTCCGGCGAGGGCTGCAAGCCGCAGCACGACAAGGTGGCGGCAGTGCGCGACTGGCCGGCGCTGGAGAATGTCACTCACGTCCGGCAGTTCCTGGGCCTAGCCGGTTATTATCGTCGGTTCATTCACTGTTTCTCCGACATCGCACAGCCCCTCACCATGCTCACCAAGAACGAGGTGGAGTGGAGATGGGGCCCTGAGCAGCAGTGGGCCTTCGAAGAGCTGAAAGCAGCACTGGTGGACGCCCCCGTTCTGGCCCTGCCGAACGTGAAGGCCGCAGCGGACGGATCAGCCCCCTTCGTGGTGCAGACCGACGCGAGTGGGGTGGCGCTGGGTGGAGTCCTGATGCAGGGCTGTGGTGAAGGACTTAAGGTGATAGCCTACGAGAGCCGGCAGTTCTCCGCGGCTGAGCAGAACTACCACACGGGCGAGAGGGAGCTCTGCGGACTTCACCACTGCACCCCGGTGACCTGGCGGCACTACCTGATCTTCACCGCCTTCAAGCTGCAAGGCGACCACCGGCCACTGGAATGGCTGATGGAGCCGGGGAGGGAGCTGAGTCGGCGGCAGGCACGATGGTACATGGATCTCGTGGAGGTGGGGGTCCCCCGCATGGAGTACGTGAAAGGGGCCCGGCTACTGGTTCCAGACGCCTTGTCACGGCGACCCGACTACTCAGCGAAGACACCTCGGGAGGGCTTGAAGGAGGCCGGCATTCTCGACGCTAAGTCGGACCTCCCGAAAGACCCCTTCTCTGTGTTGGACACCTCCGACCTCTTTGAGGAGGGCCCAGCCTTGGGCACCCTGACCCAGCTTGCTGAGGTGAACAGCTGGGTGGACGCGGTGGACACTCTGCAGCTGGCGGAGTTGGCTATGGAGTCCCAACTTGGTGCCAAGGAGCTTCGAGCCCCGCACCATTGCGAGGACCTCCCAATAGAGGTTGCAGCGGGTGCTGGGGGGGTGCAGACGCAGCACCCTGGCGCGGATCTCCCCACGGAGGTCACATCAGACGCTGGAGGGGTGCAGATGCAGCACCCTGGCGCGGATCTCCCGACGGAGGGCACATCAGACGCTGGAGGGGTGCAGACGCAGCACCCTGGCGCGGATCTCCCGACGGAGGTCACATCAGACGCTGGAGGGGTGCAGATGCAGCACCCTGGCGCGGATCTCCCGACGGAGGTCACCTCAGACGCTGAAGGGGTGCAGATGCAGCACCCTGGCGCGGATCTCCCGACGGAGGTCACATCAGATGTTGGAGGGGTGCAAACTGAGCACCCCGGCGCGGACCACCTGACGGAGGTCACAGCGCCCCCCACGAGAGAGGCGACGCTGGCGTTTCAGCGTGCTTCCCTGAAGAAGAGTGCAAGGGCTCTTCGGGGGGCCTTCAAGTCCCTTCGCGCAATGGGACGGTCCAAGCTACCAGGAAAGGCGGCATTGGAAATGCCAGCGGAGGCCTCAGAGCAACCTTGTGGCGTGGTGGCCTCACGCACCCGGTCAAAAACTGGGTTACCTCCTGCGGGAGGGACGTCGGGGTGCCAAGCACCCATAGCGCCTGCACAAACTCCGCCGCAGGTGTCAGCCAAGGTCCCTATGGAGCGCCCCAGCGGCACGGTGACCTCTCGCTCGCGGTCGAACACCAAATCGCCGCCCCAGCAAGAGGCAGTAAAGCCGGCGACACCTCCGACGGTGGTTCTGACTGACGCGTGACGCCCCCAGGACGAGGAAGCCCCCTGCGAAGAGCGCGTCTCAATCGCGGAGGGAATCGACGGGGCGGTTGCACCAGGCATTGTTCGAACGGCTACAGTCGAAATACGGGAAGTTCGACGTGGATGCCTGTCGCGGACCAAACGGCCGCGGTCAGCTGGTGGACAAATACTGGGAAAACTGCCTAAAGGAGCAGTGGAGAGGACTCCACGTGTGGTGCAGCCCCCCACATGACAGCGACCATCTCACCATCGAGGCTGTACTCCGCACCTACGTGCATGAGTGGCGGCAAGACCCCGAGAACACCTCTGCGGTGTTCCTGCTGCCGGACCTACAGTCGCGCATGCTGCAGTGGAGGAAGCTTTTCAGACGCGCGGGGATGCGTATTGAGGAGGTCATCCCCACACATGACTCTCAGGGGAATCCCACCCAATTGTTTAAGGGAACAGATGGAGTGCTGCAGGACCTCCCATGGCCGATGCTGGTGGTGTATGCTCCACCCTCGAGGTCAAGACCGCAGAGGATTCGACACCAGCGAGTGCCCCCGCCAATTGTTGATGCAGGCAAGGCGTCAAAGATGCGGGACGCGCAGGGCACAGTTTCTGGAGGAGATTTCCTTGAGGCCCTGCGGGACGAGTACAGCCGAGACGGGCCCCTTCGTACTCTGCGGGAGCAAGTACAGTCAGCTCCCCATCACAGCACGAAGCACTTCTGCATTGTTGGCAAAGTGCTGTGGCGGGTAGCTGCGGGGCACTACCAGCTGGTCCTGGGTGAGGACTCACCCCTCCGGGAGATTGTGTTCCGCGAAGCCCACGACTCCCTGGCAGCGGGTCACACAGGGCGCGACAAGACGCTTGAAAGGGTTCTTCGTCGATTCTGGTGGAAGAACGCCTCGGATGATGTGGGGGCTTGGGTGGCGTCCTGCCCCACTTGCCAGGCTGTGAAACCCCGATCGTCATACCCTGATGGACTGCTTAACCCGCATTCGATCCCGTCGCGAAACTGGCAGGACGTGGGTGTGGACTTTGTCACCGGTCTACCTTTGACCGAGCAAGGGAACGACGCGTTCGTCGCCTTCACCTGTAAGCTCTCGAAGATGGTCCACGTGGTCCCCATTAACTTCG
>LGRX02009382.1:0-12891 GCA_001247695.2 Cymbomonas tetramitiformis | reverse complement strand
TGCTGGAAATGACACCCTGACTAGTTCGTACAGTCAGGTGTCATATTCAGTGTGTCATCTTCGGTGATCAGCTTGTGTGACAAACTCAGTATATATGTCTATAATCTGAGTTTATCTTGGTTCGTTGTTTCACCGTCGGCAGCGTTCCCCCTCGTGCACTGCTGAGATTCCAGCAGGTTATGGGACCACTTCACGCTTGCGTGTTGTGTATTTTAGCTTAGAATTTTTATTTTGTATCGTTATATTTTTTCGAGAGAGTGTGCCCACGCCTTGTGGCTCGCTCAGATTAGATTCTTCGCTATAGCTTGGTTCTCCGCAAGTGTCCGAGAGTGTCTACGAGGGGTGGACTCCTACGATTTTTGTTACGCTATTTCATTTCGGGATCTCATTTTCTTTAATGGATTCGCAGCAGATTTCTTCGAGTGAGGAGCTTACAGCTCTTTTGGCATCTATTGACTCTGGTTTTGAGAGAGTTCTTTCTCTCAAGCGGTCTCAGCTTATTTCACTGTGCTCTTCTTTGCACACAGCTGTTTCGCATTTTCGTACGCCGCAGATTTCTCCGCAGATTTTGACCGCAGATCCGCCGATTATTTTGGAGATTATTGTTTCAGAGAGCACACAGGTTGGTGGTGCTGGTTCCGATGATTTCGCGAGTTCTGCTGTTTCGCTGTGTGAGACAGGCGTTGGGGATGCGCCCGCAATTCTTTCCACAAAATCAGTTTCAACTCAGATTTCGACCACGAGACCCTTGCCTAGTAGTGCTAGGGCAAGAGGCATTGTGCCACAGGCCCCTCCTGTGCGCACAGAAGTTCATTACGTTCATGCGCCCCCTCTTGTGACGCCTCCCTATCTCTCTGGTGATGGGCTCTGGGGACCAGCATTTTGAGGAGCGAGAAAGTAGTGATGAAGATGAATCGCAGTACCCCCTTGGGTATTACGATGACTCTGACAGTTGTGAAGAGGGAGAGGTGGAGCGTCATGGCCACTTGGTCGCTCCGTATTTTCCGTTAGAGCAGTTGGAACGGGATGAAACCCTGGACACAGGTCTCCAGGGCGACTCTTATGGCGGAGTTTTAGAGCCCCCTGTTGGGGATGAATTTTTACCGCATCCTGAGTTATCGGTTGGCACTGTTTCTTATGTGCAAAACGCTATTCCAGAAAACGAAATCTTATCGCATTACGAAGAGTACACTGCTGAAGAGTGGGCTGCTTGGGAGGCCGAAGCCCATGCATCTCACGACACTGGTGGTGATGGTTTTTATGATGAGTATGAATATTTTGAGACCTCTGCTTCCGATGATTATTCTGATGGTTCTTATTGATCTTAAACAGACAGGCGGTGTTTCCTTCCAGTTTCTCCACCACTTGCTGTAGCTTTGGAATTGAGAATTTTGTTGGAACTTTGACCACTAGCGGGCAGCTTTACTAATTAAGACGGACAAATTACGGCGAGAGACCTATCAGTTCGCGGAAAGACGGCTAAACCGACAGGCAAAGTTTGCTTCATGATTCTTCCTTAGCATGCCGACAGGCGAGATCTTGGGATTCACCCACCACTAGCTGGCAAGATGTTCGTAGTGGAAGCGTGGTGGGCCCATAACCTGCTGGAAACAGCTCAACAGGCAGTGGGGACCCGAGAGCCGACGGAACAAACGGATCACTAGACTCGTATAGATGGACATAAATACTGAGTCTAGGTCACTAGCTGTACACCGAGAATGACACACGGGATATGACACCTGACTGTACAAACTAGTCAGGCTGTCATTTCCAGCACACCACCTCATTTGAGGTGCACAGCTTGTGACTACACACCACCCTAGCTACTAGAGTTTACAGAAAGAAATGTAAGATGTCAACTCTAGGAGCTAGCTAGGTCTCAAGATGTGGCTGAGTGCTAAAGCATAAAGTACATGCTAGGATTAGCCGTGAGCAACGAGATAAAAAATAATAATACGTCTCCGATCACAAATTCTTTTCTTGCAAGTGGCCGGGTAACGCACGCAAGAAACCGCCGGTCTGCATGTTGGATTAGGCAGCTAAAATTAAGAAAACCCTGCCGGTCGATGTAGCGTTGTTGTCTGTTGCACTCTTGAAAAGGGATCTCCGCCCATGGACTACGTGCCATAAAAAAAAAACACACGCTGCCCGCAAGTGGCTAGGATAGCAAAATAAGATGCCAAAATGAACATTCGATCTCAACTACAGCAAGTGGCTGGCTCCCAAGTAACGCCCCGCCGGTCAACGAAAAGAAATCAGTAATCATCGGAATAGTACTCGTCGTCGTCATACTCGTCAAAATGCTCAGCGAACCCCTCTGACGCACCACCATACTCGTGAGAGTCGTAAGCCCCTGCGTCCCAGGCAGCCCATTCCTCTGCGGTGTACTCATCATCGTGCTCTTCTCCTTCAGCGAAAGCTGCCTCCGGAAAATCTTCGTGTTCAAACTCTTCTACTGTGGGCTCTGGGAGGGGCTCCACTGTAGAATTATCGTCAACGTCAGATATATACTGCGGTAAAAAACCTTCCTCAATTGAGGGTTGTAAAACTCCGCCATAAGACTCTAGCTGGAGACCTGTGTCCAGCCCAGAACCCTGTTCCAATCGGAGGGTAGAAAAATGCGGTGCGCAAGCCAAGTGGCCATAATACTCCTCTTCCTCCTCCAAATCGTCTTCAGAATCGTCGAAATACCCAACAGGGTACTCCGATTCATCTTCGGTCTCACTACTTTCATACTCCTCAAGCTGGCGCTGTCCAGAATGCAAATAAGAATGCGTTGAGGGAGGGGCATGAATGTAATGTACTTCTGTGCGCACAGGAGGGGCCTGTGGCACAACGTCTCTCGCCCTAGGGATACTAGGCGAGGGTCTGGTGGTAGTGACCTGACAAGAAACAGATCTCGAATTCAAAAGAACCACGCTGTCTCCAACACCCTTCTCACAGAAAGAAACATCGGGAATTCTGGAATCTACGGCGGTCTCAGGCTCAGCGCCCTGAGCACCACCTATCAAAGTGCCACTGTCAGAAACAACAATCTGCAAAACAATCGGTGGAGAAACTGCCGGTGTATCTGCCAAAAATCCTGAGCTCCGAAAATGCGAAAGAGCGCGAGACATAGAAGAAATGAGCGCCACAGTGCGCGAGCGGTTCAGAGAGTCCAGGTTTGCCAACTTGCCATCAATGGAAGCTAGAAGAGCTGAAAGCTCATCGCTCGAAGAAATCTGAGGATAATCCATAAGAAACAAGGGAAATCAAATAAGGAATCAACTCAAGAAAAATCGTAGAGCACCACCTCGTCGTAACAACCCACTGCCAAAGAGCGTTCCAAGCTCTAGCGTAATTCTGATCTAGAGTGTCTCACAAGGCGTGAGAACACTCAAACGAAAGATATAGACCAAAATAAATAAAATACTACGCTAGAAACAAATCACGCAAGCGTGAAGTGAGTCCCATAACCTGCTGGAAACAGCTCAACAGACAGTGGGGACCCGAGAGCCGACGGAACAAACGGATCACTAGACTCAGTATTTATGTCCATCTATACGACGTTCCCCCTCGTGCACTGCTGTCATTTCCAGCAGTGTTCACCTGAATGAAGAGAAGAGAAAGGGTGGAAATGATAGTCATTCAAGGGAGGTCAGGAGAAAAACATGTTTTGCTCTTTCAACAGCTTCTTCTTCAGTGGTACCCGTAATTCGGCTACGAGTGGTTCTGAAAGGGTCATGGATCTCGACCCTAGCATGACCATTAAGGAAGGCGTCACGTCTAATGCGGGTGTGGTATCTGCACAGTCTGGAAAGCTTCTTGAGGAGAGGCTTCAGTCTTCTCTGGTGAACCCCTATGGTGCTAAGAACCTGTCCAAAGTGCTTCGGAAGGTATCCCATCAATGTAAGTTCTTTGGGCCACGTTACAGTCACTGCAAATGGTTTGTTGTCCTTGTTCGTGTAGGACGTGTCACAGTGTCCTCCGTAGTATTCTGTTGGGTGGGCACTCCGGCGGCTCTCCTGCGAGAGGGGCCACGGGCAGAGGCTGTCGGGGATGACAAGTTTCCTTTCACCCAGGACTTCCTGCCAGATCTCGGGGTCAACTCCGGTGCAGTTCAGTCTTCTGTCAGTAATCTTCTTCTCAGGAAGGACATTGATGTACCACCTTGCAATCTTTTTCTGCGTCCCACTCCAGTCATGAGCAGGAAAGTCTTGGCTCGGAGGGCTATCAATGGCAATAATACAGACATCTGAGAAATCATCTTTGTAACATCCTCCATCCACCCGCGGGAGAACATATGGGTCATCCCCCGTCCAGTAGCCGTGTGGAATGAAAGGAATGGTGTTGTGAGGAAATCTAAATACCATCTTAAATCCTTTAGCAATCCACTTTTCTTGATTTTTTGGAGAGAGTGGGAGGATCCAGATGCCTCGAAATCCTGGCACAGTGTTTGCCGCACGATGGCCGAGTTCTAAGGTAGCCATAACCGCTGAGTTTGAGAATCTTTCCTTCCCGTCAAACGGGGGGTTCCCATAAACATTCCTACCCATATTGGTGATAGGGTCGACATAGGCATCATATGCAAGTCCATCGAAGCCAATTCTGCCATTTGCACAAAAGGGCCGAAGGGCGGCTCTCATCTGGTCTGAGGGGATACATCTTCTCGAATGAATCCTAGGGTGTGAGTTTAGTGGGTTACAAAACAGTTCACATCCATTCTCGTTTAGCCCACGGTCGTCAATGACGATGTCAAGGAGGCTTCTTCGAATGGCGTAGCAGTTTTTGGGGTCACCCGACTCATCTCTACACGCTTTAAGTGCTGTATGAATGTCATGTGCACGCGTGGCATATCGTGAGAGTGGTGACGGAAACTCTTTCTTTGAGAGATAGTGCCACGACAAGAGTTTCCAGAACTCTTGTTTCCTAGCATATTGGAGTTCAGGGTACACATTATTGCCGCTCTGAGTGTTAACATCCGGAAGTGCTGTCACAGCAATGGTCCCCTTCTTGGAACGTAGACGTTGCACCCTGAGCATCTCCCAGCTCGTCTGCCGTGCTTTTCAGAGTATATTGCTCCAACTTACTTTCTGCATATGCTATGTATGCATAATATATCGTAGGTTGAGGAAGATGCCTTTAGTGAGCCCAACCACGAAGGTTATTGGATCAAGCTCGACCAATGGAATCGTTTCCGCAACGACACGTTTAAAGACAACAGGGAGGCTGAGTTGGCCTTCATCACGGATGCGGACGCTTCTGCTCGAGCTGTCGCGGGACCTGCCGCCATCGATGAGAAGGATGCCCCCAGTAAGGCAGCGATTTACTTGTACTTTGAGCATGTCGGCCAAGGAACCCACGTTCCGATGCGTGGGAGGAACAAAGGGAAGACCATGAAGTGTGAGTTGTGGAAGTGTCGTACCTGTGGGACCAACAGCGACGATGCTGTCCACAAAGTTTTCCAGGGATCTACTGGCGGCCTTTTCAAACACTTAAAACGTTATCATGCTGCTGAGCATGAGCGCGCGAGCTTGGCGTCAACTCACAGCAGACTGAGAGTGGGCCCTGATGGAAACTTGACCGAGGTCTATACCTTCAAAGAGGTATGCAATCTTATCTTTCCCTATATATTTCCCCTCGCTTTTCTTCGTTGCCTTGATGTTTATTCATCGAACGTGTTTCCTGTGCGTTTTGGCAGGCTCTTCCGAAGCATATTAAGTTCGTGCTTTTCGTTATCTTGGATCTGAAGCATTTTCAGCTCAGTCGTAGCGAGCCGTTTCGGGAATACTCTCGCGCCTTGGACGAACGCTACGTCCCCTACTCTCGCGACACTTCAGCGAAGCTGGTATTCGTTACCAAGAGCCTAATGTTTGCTACGCTGTGCAAGGCTCTACGTGCCGCCAAGGCACAACTCGGCGAGCCTTTCGCAGGTACGCACATTCGGGTTTTTGTTTACATGAGGCAGCTCGTTTGGCACGCATGCCCAATCGTTCTCCCTCGTACAGTAATACTGCATATTTAAGAGAACAGGGATATGCGGTCAGCCAGCCTCATCGGAAAAAAGTGAACCCCCCCCCGCCCCCCAACACGCCAGCGGCGCTTAACGAAGCGCGATCCAATAAGGTCAGCGATAGCCAGGTTTGTTCCTTATTTGCGACCATACCATATTTAATACATGGTTTAACATGGTTTCCCAACCATATTTCCTCATCTAGCCAGCTCCCGTTCTCTTATTTGGACCCATTCTCTTAACGATTTGAAAAGGCTCAGGGTCATCGTAAAAAACGCGACCCCCCCAAACGCTGGCTGGTCTCTTATCGTCGATTCTCTTAAAGGTGAGGTATTCTTGTATGTCGTGTTTAATTTCCTCAGGTCGTGTTTGATTATCTCTCTGATTGGCGTAACGGTTTCCGTGTCAGGGTTCCAAAGCGATATCTGGAGCCCAAAAGACAACAAGACCTCTTTTGTGTGCTCACGCTTGTCCCTCATCGTGAAGTACAAGGGCAAGAACCTTGACGTCGCGCCGGTTCTTGGCTTTGAAGAGTTTCCAGAGAACAGGCACACTGGTCCTGCTATCTCACGATACTTGGGTACCCTCATGGGGAAGGCGGAAGTTTCTATGTCTTCGAGCAGCACCTTGCCTACTCTGGATGGTGCGGCCAACAACAAGAAGGCGTTTAAGGTGATGAAGAAGCGTTTTAAGGTGCGTCAAGTCTCCGATCCCAGTTGCTCTCGACGCCATTGATGAGCTGGCGCCTTTGTATCGCATATATAATTGAGAGGTGTGCTCCGTGTTTTTTCGCAATCGTCGACATCGTTGTTGTTGTTTCGTTGTACCAGGTTTGTGGTCCGCATAACTTGCAACGTTCAATCGAGTATGGCTTGGGCAACGCTGGAAATAAGAATCCCTCTTTGCCGTTGCACATCAAGGGCAACTCCACCCAGAGCCGAAGCTTCCACACGTATGTGGTGTCGTCACAACGGTTGATCAACGCCCAGCGTGCGTGTGGAGTCAAGAAGACGCGGTGCAAAAGGGTGTTCAAGTTGCACCGCATTCGCTGGGGGGGTCTATACAGGATGCTGCGCCAGAACCGCCTCCTGGAGTCCGACATTAAGGTGGCTCTCACTGGCACAACTTCCGGTATTTGCAGTGAGGTAGCGGCCCTTTTGCCTTTTGCTGGGGAGAAATCTGTGACGAAGGATGACTCTGCGTCGGAAACTGACGGCGAGAACGTTCCTGAGGACAGTGACTCCGATGCTGATAAGGTATTATGTGATTCCTCCTTTGGCACTTTGTTTTTCGTAGCATGAAGTGTCTCATAATGGAGAGCTTTGCTCAAAGTTTTTGTAATTTGAGGTGAGTGTCCTTGGAATTGTATGTTTGAATAGGTGGAGGCCAATGTTGCGAAAGGCAAGGAGTGTGTTATACAAGGCTACAATTCAAGCAATTGCAATATCTTTATGGCATGCGTGCTGTTTCTCGTTGCGTGTGCACGTGGTTTTATTTTTTATATTGGTGATGATATTTCTGCTTTTATCGTGCGGGTATTTCAAATACTTATCACTCGCTGGCGAAATGCTTCGTTGTTGCCGGGAAATCTGTTTGATTTGATTTAGCTTTTTAGCGTCCAACTATTTTCAAGGCGCTGATATTTAACATCGTACTTGAACTTTCTTGTAGTGACATTTCTTATTTTGTATTCACCATGTATGGCTCATTCTTTTAAAATCGTATTTGCACATTTCTTGTAACGAAATCAACCTTTAGTTCTCTGCTTGTGTGTGCATGATGCCCGCTTGCTTGCTAGATGAATGCCTAGTGTTTGCACACCCTTGAAATTCTTTCACTGTCTATGTACCGCTGAAAGCTGTTAGGCTATTTTTGCGTTGTCGTTATTTTGTTTCGGAATTTGGTATATTAAAATCATTTGTCCAGAAATTTTCTGTGAATTTTCACGACAGAAATGAGCGTTGCGCTCATTTCTGTCGCACGGTATAATTACAATTTTGTCGCACGGTGCGACAAATAAAAAGACCTCGCGACAAAAATGAAGTGCTACCGATATCTTGCCCTAGCCCCCCTTCGAAATCGGCGGATCCATGGGGCTCCAAGCCACCCCAGCGGTCGAGTGACCCTTCAGGGCATGTGTTACATTGTTTTCGATGCACACGATGGCACCACGAGACCGTTTTTGGATTCATTGGCCATATCTCTATGACGGTCCGGTTTTTTCAGCCTTGCGACCGCCCACGCGTACGCGTAAGACCCGAATGACAGAAAGGGTGATATGAGGGTATATATATAATGGATATATATACGCGGTAAAGTCACAGAATCACACAGTGCCGGGTGCTCGGAAACGGAATAGCATAAAACTGGGAAGGCAGACATACGGATTGTCTAACTAGAGAAGGCTAACGTGACGGAGACACGGTCACGGGTGACACATGCCACACACAGTGAGGGGTGAAGCAAGGAGAAGCAGGCCCCCATACAGTGGGGGGGAAATCGGCTTCCCCGTGACACCACCTCACCCCGAAGGTGTGAGTGGCAATCCCAGAGCAAGCAAACCCTAAAACCTAAACCCAATGTTACTTAATGTCAGAGTTCAAGGGCCCATTGCAGCCAGCTAACAGCTGGCAAGATGCGGTGAAACTCTGTAAGCTAAATGCGGCTAAGTCTAGAATTGGTTGGCTGCAGTTGGTCGCGATGTGATCGTGCTTTCACTGAGCGGTGGCGGCGGTGTTCTCGAAGATGTCGAGGGGCATCCAGGCGACAAATTAACCAACCCCTGTGCGGTGCCAGCGCCAAAAGTAGCCTGGCGCCACCAGAGCGAATGCGTCGATGAGAAGGGGTTGGGGAGGTGGAAGGTGAAAAATGCGGTAAGGGGGCGCGATTGAGCGCATTGGGAATGGCTCGAAAGGAACGATGGTGAGGGGCGAAGTGGGCGTGGCAACATCACCACAGGGCTCGTCATGAATACACTCGTAATCATGATTACTTTCATGATTAGACGTTTTTTGGTACTAATCAAGTCTTGATTAGACCCGGCAGGGTACTAATCAAGTCTTGATTAGCCACGGCAGGGTACTAATCAAGTCGTGATTTTTTAATCATGACAAAAGTGGTGATATGACATATGTGGCCTCTGACAGTCGAGAGACAGTCTGACGCGACGACCGGGTGCGTGGCCGTCGTCGGGTGGCCGTCGGTCGGGTGACTAATATCACTTTGTCTATTTTGTGGCTTCGTTGCACATGAGCGCACGTTCGTTCAGGCTCCACAATCGCCCGTGTGTTTTCTCCGATTTCTAGGACAGTTCGTCACGCATACTGTACTTAAGCAAGCACACACCGCAGAATGGCTCGGAGCAAGAAAAATCCCATTTCTAACAGGCAACAAACGCTAGACATGAAGCAGTATCCGGCTTTGAAAAAGCCGCTTGAGCACATAGGGAAACAGATCCAGATCCCGGGGTCCTTTTGGACGCTTGCTTCCGGGCGCATGTCAGAGAGCGAGAAGGAAACTTTTTTGTGTACTACTATACGCGAGTTCTCGCTTTCGCAAAAAGTCTCAGGCGAGGCAACTCCTTCGCAGGCTTTTCAATTGCAGGAGATGGGTCCGACTGGGACCGGCAGCCTTGAGGAAGGCGATGCTAGTGGCAAAATATTTTGGATTGAATATCCACTGCCATTTCTACAGTATTTCTATGCCACATTCCCTCTTTCTACTGAAGAGCAAGCACCACGTGTGGAATCCGCTTTGGTACCCCTCACACCGCAGGATGAAAAACGTCCCCCTCGCCATCCCGACTTTCCGAACCTGGCATTTCCGTTTGCTGAAGTGTACAAGTTTTATTCAGTTACTTCTGACGATCTGGTTGAGATGGGGCCTAAGTCTGGACAATTTGCGACTCAGTTTGTGTGCACGGTTAAGAACAGTGATGGCACCGTCTGCGGCACGATACGCAACATCTCACCGCGTTATTACATCTCACCGCGGTATTACATCTCACCGCGCTTTCACACGCCTCCGCGATATCACATGTCTCCGCGCTATGCACATGCTATGCACATGCCTCCAAGCAATGAGCTAAAATTTACCCCACTCAGATGAGCAAAGAATGACTAAATGATCCAACAACCGAAAATATTCGAAAATCATGATTAAACTAATCAAGTCTTGATTAGCCACGGCAGGGTACTAATCAAGTCTTGATTAATCACAGGACCCCACTAATCAAGTGTAATCATAGTATTCATGACGAGCCCTGCATCACCACACACCACTAGATGGTGAACAGGTGGGGTGCAAGGCGAGGGCGAAGGGAGTGGAGGGACGAAGTCGAAGGAGTCAAAGCACTCGTTGTCGATGGCGAACGCGATGGACTCGAGTTTGGTGCTTGGTGCGTAAGCACCACCAAGCACCACCAGACCACAGTCAAAGGGGAGATGTTCTCGTCGAAGCGAGTCCAGGGCAGACCGAATTGCGGCCATACGCGTACGCTGGTGCAGCGAGGTCATGATCCCCGCGGCTGCAAAATCTGGAAGGCGCGTCGATAGGGTTTCGAGGCGTAAACGTAACTCCTCGAAAAATTAACCAAATCAAGCGATGGAGAAGTCAAATTGGGCCAGTTTTTGACGAGGAACATGGTGGTCACGTCAAAAATGCCGTAAGGCAAGTCAGTTTTCCGGCAGCAGAGGCGCTGCTGGCCAGAGCGTTGAAGGACGTCGAAGGAAGTAGCCGGCCAAGGTGAAGGAATAAGAAGGAAAGAGGGAATTTTGGCCGAGGGAGATCGTGTAAAACCAATCACAGACGGTAGGAAACACACGAAGCTGGACAAGGAAGTCGGGATGAGGTAGTTGTGTCGCGATTATGAACGAGGGGCGGCAATGTAAGGGCTGGCGGGGCGTTGGGGTATTGCTGGGTGCTGAAGTGGCGGTGTATCTCTGCTGTGGTTGAGAGTGGGGTGTTGTGAGGGATTTTGGGTTTGAGATGTGGGTGTGGCATTGGAGGGCAAGTTTTTTAAATATATTCACGAAGAGGTTCGGCACCCTGTTAGGTGATACCGTTCCAGCAGAACAAACAACACTTTGCAATTGGGCATTCACTGCGGCTCTCGCGCCGTGCGCCCAGGTCGCAGCACGAGCGGCTCCTGTGGTGAATGCCCCCAACCTGCCACGAGGCCAAGTTGGTGCCCTTCGAGCAACCAAGCACAAGTTCCCGTCGACAATTATGAAAGAAACTACGGGCAAAGGCGTGCTTCGAGCACACGCATGGCAAAAAGGCATGGGTCAGGTGTCCAGACCCGAGCTGGCGCGTCGCCAACCATGAATTCCCACAACCTGCCATACAGGCCCGTCGGGGAATTCACCGTTGCCAACGCCCACAAGGGTCGGATTCACAAATACAAACACAATGAAAACTGAAGGAAAGACATTCGGCTGCAATGCTGCCAAAAGGTTGCAGTCGGGTGTTTGGACTCGCGCCGACGCGCCGTAAGCCGTGAATTCCCACAACCTGTCACACAGGCCCGTTCGGGGAATTCAACGTTGCCACAGCCTGCGCAGTTCGAATTCACAAAAGTTAACATCTTACAAACTGTGGGAAAAACATGGGTGCGGCTACAACCTCGTCAAACAGCAAAAGTCAGGTGTCACGGCTCGAGTTGGCGCGGCTACGGTTGTGCATTCCCAAACGCCGGTCACACACGCCGGTTTGAGCATATTCGGCAAGCAAGCCCTGCGCGGTTCGAATTCGCAAAGCAATTGGTACGAAATATGGCACAAAAAGGCCGAGCGCATCGTGCACACACGTGAATACCGCTGAGAGTGCCTGTGACGGTCCGCCGTCACGGGTGTGAATTAATGACAAACGCAGCTTCGGGCTATCTCGCCGCTAGGCGCTCAACGGGAAAAATGCCCCTCTGCGGGAATTCGTGAGCGTGTTGTGAATTCGTGAATGTTTTCGGACAGCTGAGGATCTCCAGCGCTGCGGAACGGTGACATGCGTTTCTACTGCTATGCCACGTAAAACATGCCAGGCGGCAACGCGCTTCTGCCGCGCCGGCTCGTGGATTCGCAAACCGGGCGCGGGCCTAACTTGCACTCGCAGACTGTAAATTCAGGCTCAGATGGAAGCATGAAAAGCAGAAAGGCAAACGAGCAACACAGGGGGCAATTCACAGATAAAGCAAGCACAACGTCACGACTTCGCACATACGTCAGAGTGGCGTGACGGCACTCTGGGGATCCGAACCAGACTCTTACAAACTGCTAGTGACAAAGCTCTCATGTGGATTCAAAGTATATGTATGCAAATATCACATTTAATACTAGGCCACAAGAGGCGAATATCACTATACCGCGGAATGGTTTTGAAAGGTTCGGATCTAACTTTTCGAAAGCAGAGCTAGCTAAATACTCACGCGAGCATAGTGAAAGTCCGTGAATGCCATTGTCGTTTCGGATGCCCTGTGACCATTGGTTCCCAGTGACAGCGGCGTTTGGTGTCAACGCGCGCTTGCGTTTGCCCTGTCATGCATTGCCGAGACGTCATGTGTGGTCGTGTCGTGATGTCACTTCGCGTGATGTCGGGCTCGACGCTCTGCGGTTCTCGCGGATCGGCACGGGCTGGTCGCGGCGACGTCGATGTAGCGCTTGGCGAGGCGTCGTGCATGATTTAAACTGGGAGGGCGATCTGAGCAGGAGGGTGAACGTGATATGCTCCGGGCGCTCGAGCGGACAATGAACTGGGGTAGGACCGTGACTGAGGGGGGGAATGACAATTAATGAAAAAGGGGGTCATGGCTGGGGCGTTTGCTGTCGGCTGAGACGGGCGCAATGGGGGCAACTGCGGTGGGGTCTGCCATGGGCTGCGGTAGCGTGACTGAATATGGGGGGTGTGAC
>LGRX02009381.1:0-28243 GCA_001247695.2 Cymbomonas tetramitiformis | reverse complement strand
ACAATCGTGCACGATTGTCAAAACTGACCACGACCGCAGGCTCGGACTCGCACGGACACGCAAGTCTTTCAGAGTTTGCAGAAAAGACGGTTTTGACAATCGTGCACGATTGTCAAACCTGTCCAGTATTTCTTTTTTGGTCAGCAAGTCTTTCAGAGTCTGCAGAAAAGCTGGTTCTGACAATTTTAACCGATGTCAACTCTGACTAAACTTCACAATATTATGTGTGGAGTGAATTCTCCATGCAAACATTATTCGAAATATTTAGCAGCGTTTTGCCCCATTCTTTTTGTTTTTTTTGGGTTATTCATCCATACATTCTTCGAAAAATTTAGCAGCGTTTTGCCCCATTCATTTTGTTTTTTGGGTTATTCCTCCATACATTCTTCGAAAACTTTAGCACCGTTTTGCCCCATTCATTTTGTTTTTGGGTTATTCATGCATACATTCTTCGAAAAATTCAGCACCGTTTTGCCCCATTCATTTTTCCTTTGGGGGGGATTTCAGATTTCCTTTTTAGATGCTTGATTTCGGAGTTTTTATGTCACGTTTCGCTTTACGTTAGAGTTCCTTTTTCAAATTTTTGCCATTTTGCTCTACGGCTAGATTTCAGATTTCATTTTTGGAATGCTTGATTTCAGATTTTTACATCATCATTTGCTCTACGATTAGATTTCAAAAGCCGGTTCGGACCCCCCCTTATTATTGTTGTGGGGTTAGTGTAAATATTTTACACAAACGAACAATTAAAGTTCGTTTGGGGAAACAGTTTTTGACAATCGTACACGATTGTCGAGAGCACAATGTATCACGATATTCATTAATAACTTCTATGGCCGTATGGACCAGGCGTGGGTGGTTGTTTCCTTCCTACAAACCAGCCCCCCTCCCCCAGCTTGCCCAGGAAGATGGATATTTTCCTTGATGGAATGAAAAAGAGTATGATTTTCTTAGTATGGAAGAGCAACGGGCGCGGGCCAGACGCGTTATCTTAAGTATGGGCTTAAGTATGGGAGCCCTATTTTGCCTTCTTAGATATTAAGAATGTTTGTCCGTCCGTGTCCGTCCGTCAAATCACGTCCGACCAAGGAATTTGTCTTGGACGGACGGACAATTCGGACGCGACCGATATTATTCCCCGTTGCTGCCTCTCCCGGGGTTTGGCGATGTTGCTCGCTTGCGCTGGTTTTGTGGTCTGATTTCGACGGCCGGGCGCACGTCATCCTGGGCTTGTTGGCGGTTTTGGCCATGTTTTTCGTTGTAGTGAGTTGGGTGTTTTGTGGGGTTGTTTCTGTTTGTCGTACGGCCGTGCTCAGGAGCTCGTTTTTGACCTGCGTGTTCAAAAAATCGTTAACATGCGTGGGGTACGGGCCGGCACTGTAACATGTGGGGTGCGGGCGGGTAAATCTGTATTGTGCCGTTGCGCTGTCCACCATGGTGCCGTTGGTGTGCTTTTCGTGGTGTCGCTACTGCATCCTGCGGGCACAGTTAGTGGCGAAATCGTATTTTTGAAAATTTTTATTTTTGGGTTCGCGGCTCGGACTAGGTGGCACGCTCAGGCGGCTTCGCGAGAAGTGTGTCGTCCCTTTACATGTCGTAGTGGACGTCGGGATCGGGTTGTGTCACGACGTTCCGATTTGGTCCAATCACAAACAGCAACCTTCTGGTAATTAGTTAAAGTTGGCAAGCCACATGGCGTTTTCCGCACAAAACAAATAAAAGTATGTACCTATATAATCGGCATGTCGTGCTCAAGCATCGGGCACATGCAAACAATACGAGAATACATTATGTGAGCAGTGCTTGGCTACTCTACCTGACGATTGTGTGAAGCATCTTCCTCGCTGCGCCCTACCGGCTTTACCGACCGCCACTGAGCTGTTCTCGGCACTCTTGACCTGCCGGGCTTGGCCTTGCCTGTGGAAGTTGTGACCGTCCTGACTCTTAGAGTGCTGCCTCACCTAATGTGCCATCCACATGGTCGACCGGCTGCTTACCATGAGTGGGCAAGTTTGGACTGCTACGTTGACAGGTCAAGAGATCCGCACGATACTCGTGATCGGCTGTTCAAAGTAGCCCCCACAGTACCGGGAGCTCGTGGGCGAGAATCGGCAGTCTCATCCCACGCTGCCACGCAACGGGAGTCTCAGGTTGGAGGCGCCCCGTCGATCAGGGGCACGCTATAAAGGGGTGGCATGCATATCTGCCGAACCCGCTTCCCCTGCACTATGGGCATCCAAGCAGAGTGCAGAAATAGGGAGCATGCCACGTCTACGATAGGAAATAGTAATCCAATGCGACCAACACAATCGGTGGCTGTGGTATTGCCAGCTCTATCAATCCGCCAGGTCGCTGCGTGGGGCTCCAAACATGTGAATGGCCGGTTCTTGCCTCCATATCTTGGTACGATATGCGAGAAGTTGCTGTCGATCAGATACATCCGAGTTTCCGCGTCATGACAGGAGTGATGTGATGGCATTGCAGCCTTCTAGAAGAAGTGGCGTTGGCAGTTGCGAGTGCCGTCTCCGGTGTGCGGTCATGAATAAGAACACGGCACGTATGCCTCATATGTTGTGAGGTTATTTACCAGCGTAGGCATGGTCAAGTCGATTAAAGCGGTTTAGATGCAACATTATCGGTGGACTTGCTTGGATGATGCACGTCATAGAATATGTGCGATTGTCATGGTGTTTTCTTGATGCCGTGCAGGTGGCGGATGCGAAAAGGGATGAACGGATCGAATGGTTGCGCAAGAGCATTGCTTACATTGCTGGGAGTCGAGTGTAAGACAGTGTGCAGAACCGTGCCGTATGCTGTCTTAGTCTAGGTGAACAAGACTAGAACTGCTGTACACCTCGCTACATCATTCCTTGAGTCTCCATAAACCTTCACCTTCTCCCTCTTCAGCATCGCTACGCAACGCCGCCGTCCAGTGTGTGGCATGAGTTTCACCTCGACGAATTCATAATAGAGCACTACTATTCGAGAAGGTGCAAATATGTGATGCCTTGCGCACACGTATCGTTAAGTTTTAATTACAAAAACCCCCCGCATTCTCGTATGCGATACACCGAATACTCATAAGGGACCTTATGGTTAGAGCCTCGGGTGAGTGCCATAGAACCACGGTCACGGAATATAATTCGTCTGCAGTGTTTCTGAAAGAGTCCCATCGTGAAATTCACTGTAAATTCTGACATATTGCGGACTTTGGAGTGCGACATTGGGGTGAAATTCACAGGCCCTGCCTGATCAAACATTTATCTCCTCCGTATAAGAATTATGACCCACCTTCACTTTCCGCCATGCAGTTCAGCTTCATAATCACACTGATTAATTGATGGCGATTTATGCTGCCTCAATTGAGAATGGGCATCGGTATGGTTGCAACCAATGAGGGGGTCTGGGCATGTGTCATTAGTTGTGGATTGGTGGCGGTGTAAATTGTCGGATCACGAAGCAAGCCGCTTGGTTTTGAAAAGTAAGACGTGCCAGTAATCCGTATGTGTGAAACGGCATGTGTACGTATTATTAGCATTGCATTCGACGACGCGATAACGATACATCATCTAGTATGTCCACGAAAACTATGAGCGCAGCATGTGGCACTTGAAATGCGGTAGCAATGTTACAGGCAACATCACGCCGATGAGAATACTTACCCATATATTGCCCCTGCCGCCAAGTATCCCACTAAGAGGGGTGGTGTGCCGTGAGGGTATGGTGGCTGTATGATAGACGCCTACCAACTACATCATTCTTATATGAGGTAAACCTGTTGTTACATTTTTCTCGCTTGCATTCTCATTATAGGAGGAAGCGGCCACCGGGTCCACCGCATGAGGCTCCATCCCGTGAAATTCGTGTTGGATTCCTAAGTTGATGGAATACGGACGGCGATGTGACGATGCTCTATTACAAAGCAGTCGTAGCACTGTGTTAGCTTAAGATGACTCGCCGTTGTATAAATCAAATGCCGTCGGGGTGTCACCTGTCGAATATCTAGAATAAAGCAAGCTCATCCGTGCTTCTACATTATATTTCCTTTAAAAGTCATGGTTCTGTGCCATAGAATTCCTACAATTTACAGGTGGCCAGGTAGATTGCTGTTTTCTTCATGCACAGTCTGGTCTAATCATTTCCCAAGGAACTGGTGCATGATTTGGATCGCTTCTCAATCGGATGCGATGGTGAAGGCGGGTCTCCCCCTCATAAGCCGCAGCGCTTGTTGCAGTGTGAATCACCAACCGGTTACTCCATGCGACCATATCACCGGCTTGCCATTTATGCCGGTAAAGCAAATCGTCCTGCAAAAGTGGAAAACGACCATGCACATATTGCTCCGTCTCCGTAAGCATCAACGGTCAAGTGCATTCGGCCAAGACTTGCTCACAGAGTCACGCTGTAAAATGTACTAACACTGCACAACATACATTGCATGCTGAGGTAGCGAATGGCGTGCGCAACCCTGCAGGCCCGAGGTGAAATGCGGGGCTCTCATAGCCGATGTTTCCGGGAAGCTGCTCGAGGACCAGTTCGTGGCTGGAAACAACAGGTCTAACATGGCTCAAAGGGTACCATGACAAATGAAATGTTTTGAAGCATAGAAGCATCACATGCAGATGGCTATCGAGTGCTCGGAGGTCCTTAAAGCTCTCCCCGTCAGAAGAGTATGCCCCTACTGTGAGCAATGCGTTCATCTGCAAGCCTCGATCCCCATTCGCCTGTACAGTGTGTTCGTCACCTGCAGACCCGGCGCCCACGCCTGCGCAATGTAGTTGTTAGACTCCTCGAAGGTGAGAGCTTTGCTTCCATGTGCCTCGATCCGAGAAACATGATACGTGCCCACTAAGCTTCGCTTGCCACTATGGGGCTCTCGGATCACCAGTGGCTGCTTCATGTCATTCAGCTCGTTCACATCCTTTACCTGATTAACAATGGTAGAACGGCAGATTCTAAGTGTCTCTGCCGACCCCGGAAAGCTCTCCCCACCGCTGTGAAAGGGGAGGGGGGCAAGAACAAAGGGGTATCACAGGCAGGAGCCGCGTCACACGAGGTGCATGATCACAGCGCGCATATCATATCGACGATGCAATTGAGCACGATAACACTCCTTACGAGCAGGTCGGAGGCATTCCGTGCGATGACTCTCTCTCTCTCTCTCGCACATCATGCTGGCTGTGCGCTCTCCGCCCCTCAGGGCTCTCCACCCAGAACGCACCTTTCTGCCACTTGCAAGGTCAAGCCCCATCCCCATAGGCTTGATCTCGTACTCATTAAACAGCCTATAGCTTACCTGCACCGCGACAACAACATGCGATTCGGTATGTATAAGTTGGGGTGGCTGCCGGCTGTGCGTGGTTCCCCCCACTCCAACCCTGTGAAAATTACCAACTGAAACCGGATAACAAACCGGAATGGGTGCTCCGGTCCGGCAATGGAACCTGGATACAAATCACGCAAATCTGACATGGAGGCTCGATCCGGCAAGTTGGTTACAAAGGAACATGTGCACGATGGGTCTCGCAACCTGCACATGCTCTGGGTGTGGCTGAAGATTCTCCGGCAGTAACTTTGCCGCCTGCAAGCAAATCCAGGGGTCTAATCTGAGTCGTGCCGTCAACAGGTGACGTGTCACGAGCAGCAACTTGGCTTGCAGCTGTTTTCAGGTGCATCAGGTGCATCTGCAACATCCAACACCGTTAGGCGTTGCTGAGGCTTCCTTAAATACAGGACGAGAGTTACGCACTAGCCGGCCACCATATTCAACACGATGCACATGTTATCATTAAATCAGTTGCGAACACAGCTGAAACTCTGCACGAGTCTTCTGCTGGACGTTGATAGAGGTCTTTCAGATGGCCGTTGATAGAGGTATTGCCCGGATGGCCGTTGATAGAGGTATTGCCCAGATGGCCGTTGATAGAGGTATTGTCCTGATGGCCGTTGATGGAGGTCTTGCCCTGATGGCCGTTGATAGAGGTCGCCCGGATGGCCATGATGGATTGCCCGGATGGCCGTTGATGGAGGTATTGCCCGGATAGCCGTTGATAGAGGTCTTGCCAGATGGCCGTTGATAGAGGTCTTGCCCGGATAAGGTTATAGAGGTATTGCCAGATGGCGTTGATGGAGGTAATGCCCATATGGCCGTTGATAGGTATTGCCCATATGGCCCCATATGGCCGTTGATAAGTATTGCCCGGAATGGCCGTTGATAGAGGTTTTTGGCCGTTGATAGAGGTCTTGCCAGATGGCGTTGATGATTGCCCATATGGCCGTTGATAGAGTATTGCGGATGGCCGTTGATAGAGGTAGTGCCCATATGGCCGTTGATAGAGGTATTGCCCATATGGCCGTTGATAGAGGTATTGCCCATATGGCCGTTGATAGAGGTATATTGCCCGGATGGCCGTTGATAAAGATATCACCACCACCGTGCTAGGGCCATGCACCACAGCACGACACGCGAAAAGAGTATCACGCACCATAACACTGCATGCGAAGAGAGTATCACCCCCGCTAGGTGGAATCTGTATCGCTCGCATGGTGGTGAGGTCTGGTGGAGGATATGTGTCTGCAAGACCATCGCAGTGCCAAGCTCTCTGCTACCAAGCCAGCCAACCACTTATCGGAGCTTGCCATTGAGGACGAGTGATGCAAGGTACAAACCAGCCTCCGCTCACCAAAGGTTTCCACTTAGCAAGAATTTCACAAATTAGGCTGAAGACTCCAAAGCTTGCAACCAAGCAAATCTGCCAGGAACCAGGCTGAGCTCAAAGTTTTCCGCCAACGGTTCTCCAGCAGCCAATACGCCCCATGCACTACGGGTTTCAGGCTTCTTATGGGGGCGACCATGGAACTTGTGAGACGCTTGGTGGGTGGGATTTAACCTGATCGGGTGCCCAGCCCTGGTAAACACCTGTGGAAACGAAAGTTGCACCCGAAACAAAACGAAAGTTGCAAACTGTGTATTCGCAATAACTCTGCCCAAAACTTGTTTGTGAAACCTTGAGTGGGCGGGTGCATACCTGGACTCTTTCCAGTGTAGCCGAAGTAGTCGCGTAAGTTGAAAGAGCCGACTAACGCGATTTCAGGAAAGTGCGGCAGCTTCGCCTGAATTGGTGTCGAGGGGCGAGGCTTCAGTTATGCAAACGTAGCTGACGTCTAAAAAGAACGAAGCTTCCGGACACACCATACCAGCTGATCCAACGGCTCGACTGAAGATTAGAGGAGAACAGGAACGGCAACTTGGATACTGGTTCAGCAAACTGTAAAATGCAAATACCTTTCTCCCGCCACGCCTGATATCGGTGGATAACTGTGAAACTGGGCATAACTGGAGATGCAATATTGGAGACGCAGCTGTTCCGGAATAAAACTAGTGCATCCGGGTTATAGCAATATACCAATACAGGAACATAGGAGTAATGGCTGTTTAAAACGGGAAAGGATGCTAAAGCTGCAGGCTCGCTTCCACAGGCGGGTAACGTGAGTAGTGGCGCTTTGGCTTTTCAAAATGTGGGACCCAGGCTCTAGATCTCGAGCACAAACCTGGTGAGATGCCCCTCCTGTTGAAGAACTTGCTCGCATATCTTCTGCAGGATCGTGACTAAACATTTTCGCAAACGCGACTTCATCCGCTGGGGTCATGTCAGAAGTAGCGGGAAAGTATAGAAGTCCATATGAATAGAGCGCGGTTTTTAACGCCGAGGCGACTAGCGGCGGAAGCTGCCGATTCGCCAGCCCCGCGAGCGAAACCCCGTCGCAGCGCACTCCAAAGTGCGGCATGAGTGCCGTGAGCCTCATAGCCATATTGCTTTTCAAAGATGTCCTCTTCTCGGGTACCGAAGGGGATGGTCGACCTCTCGAGGGCTGACGAAATGGCTGAACACGATTCAGCCGACGGAGGCAGATTCGAAGCAACCGGGCATAACAATCCGACTTCGTTCCGTGATACGTTTGTCACATGTCCAAGTACTCTTTAGCCCTTTTATTTTTACGGTATTTGTTCTCAGGTTAGAGGTTTGCGACGCGAGTCCCGCTTTGTCTTTCGTTTGATCCTCATGCTCCACCCAACGCAAGCGAAGGTATGTTCAGCCCGGCCGGTCGATATCAATTTAAATTTTCTCAGATGAAGATTTCCTCGCGGCACCTCTGCTCCTTATGA
The DNA here is from genome assembly GCA_001247695.2 of Cymbomonas tetramitiformis. Taxonomy (NCBI): domain Eukaryota; kingdom Viridiplantae; phylum Chlorophyta; class Pyramimonadophyceae; order Pyramimonadales; family Pyramimonadaceae; genus Cymbomonas; species Cymbomonas tetramitiformis. The sequence goes on along the minus strand of LGRX02009381.1, from coordinate 20,076 downwards.
TTTGGAACCGGACCAAATTACCTTACCTTACTTAATCAGCAGCAGCAAAGCGCGAATCCCAACGGGCGACACAGACGAACTTCCGATCTCACGATCGCCAGACGCTAACGATGACAGTGCCACTGCAGTCGCGTACATTTATCGCGACGCCACCCTCGCGTTATGGCATGGCATGTTGGGAAGCAAAAAGCGAAGCACTGTCGCGCACATGATCCTACGGTCAGATGGCCTAGTGGAGATCTCTTTTTGAGATCGATCCGCCTAGTACAATACAAGTCTAATGCGGAATTATTTAACACAATTCATTTAATAGGAGGACCGTCTGACTAAAATTTTGTATTAATTAATTGTGGCCGACTAAAATCTCTGTAAATGGTCCCAAATTGGCCCAAAACGTGCTGAAATTGGCCAAAAATCGCCAAATTGCTTACATTCACCCCCTGACGACTATATTTACAGGGTTTCATGTTATATATACACTAGGCATCGACCCCATGAGCGTATCTAATGGTCGTTGGACCGATAAGTACCGCGGACAGATATTCCTGCAAGAACACCACACGCACCCAGTTGGTCAGTGATCCCCAAAGCCAAGGGTTTCTGTATTCGAGCCCTTTTGATCCGGGCTCCCACTCCTGTTCCCGCTCCCGTTATTTTGCCACATCGGACTGGCACCTGACGCTCGCCCATGCTCGCGGCGTGCTCACATGAGCGTGGATCAAAAAGGGTCTCGCATCCTGTTGTGGATTGAAATATTCCACCTGAGCGTCGATGGGGAATATGTCTGTATGATCCAAGCTTTTTGCACGGAATTCAAAATGTCAGATGACAAGTCAGCAAGAGGAACAGGTTTCGCCGAACCTGTTATCTGAAGAATAACAGGCGAAAATAACAGGATCGACCTGTTATTTTCCCTTGTATAAGATACGATGTGGAGACCGCTTTTCCGCGCGCCGGGGCAACTACTAAGTCCCAAGTCCCCCACACCTAGTCTCGCGGCACCAAGTCGGAAGTGTAGGGGGGGTCAGAGAGCCCGCACTTGTAATTTCAAAATAGCTTGTCTATAAGACCAAGTAGAATCGACCAGGTTCAATCGTTGTATGTAAAGTTTTAATAAAATACCAATTCTAGTTGTCCAAGGCCAACGCAAGTCACCAGTTGAGTTTGTGTGTTTGTCCCAATCGAATGACCCGCCAAGAGCGTCTCGTGCTTGTTTTGAAAGAGATGCGATTTGAAATCTCGGGTTTCTTCCCATGAAACCTCAACTCGTATGCACGAAACGTTGGATTTCACTGTACCAAATCGCATCCAACGCGTCGTCCGACGTATCAGGCCTTTTAGTCGGTAGACCGTGCGATCGGGCGACTAAAAATCCGATTAAATACCCTTCCGACTAATGTAAAAATAATAGAGGGCCCGACTAATAATTCCGCATTAGACTTGTAAAAGAAGGGACAGGCTGACAGAGACAGTGAAATGAACGGTGGGTATAACGGACGACGGTGGGTTATACGCGTGTTTTTACAGTCTCCACAAACTCTGTGAAGCTGGGACGAGGTGCTCGGGTGATTCGCAGTCTAAGATACATGAAAATAAAATACAGGGGTTTTATTTTCCCCACCACTGATGACAGGCGGAGCTGACTTGGCACCTGAGGTCGAGGGGTGACAGAAAGACCAGGGCTCCCTCCCCCAGGGGGGGGGAAGTCTGTGTCTCCGTGACACCACCTCACCCCGAAGAGGTGAGGTGCCAAAGCAGGCATGCAAGCTAGAAAGCCCTAACTTTAAACCATACAGATAGTTACAGGCCCAATGGGACCTTTTTCAGTCCAGCTAGCTGCGTATCCCCGCCTGGGCGCTGGCCCGGAACAATCTATAGGCAAACTGAGTCAGGCATCGCAGGTTTAAGTTGTCTACTGAAGTCTAATCGACACACGGAGGTCCACACATCTTGGCGTTGGCGATTGGCGACGATGTGGAACTCGATGCTTACTTGGAGGTGCCGCTGCCAGACCCGCTGAAAGATGGGATCCACGGGGTGGACCGGAAGGCCGGCCAGTCAACGTCATCATCTTCATGTTGCACGATGGAAAGCGCCGCGGGCGCGTCGTCATCGCTGTCGGTGCAAGCCGTGGGTGCCCCCTTGGGAGAGTCGATGCCGCGATGAGGGGGCGGCTCAACCGCGAAGCGGACAGATAGTGCGGCCGCGTCAGGCGGAGGAGCCGCATCCTGCGGTGCAGGCTCGAGCTCGCGGAGGGCGTGGGCCTGCGGCGTGTCCGAGGGCGGCCATGCGGACATGGAAGGGGGTTTGGGTGGAGCACGGGGTGCGAGGGCGGGAGCACGCCCTGGTGCGAAGGCCTGGACACACACGTAGGGGCAAATGCCGTCGGAGTCCATGTGGCCGGTCGTGACGGCCCACAGGCGGAAGCACGTCACGCACGGCATGCCAGTGCCGTCCCATACCAAGTAGCGCCCGCCCATGTCGTTCTTCTTCCAAGTCCCCTCGGGCGGGATGAACTTGCGCCTGCTCAGGGAGTGAAAAGCAGGCTCCTTCCCGCCACCACCACCGGTGCGGGTAGCACCACCAGACGAAGGCAGGGCAGGCGCGGAGAGTCGGGCAAGGGCGGACTCGTCGCGGAAGACCTTACCAAGCCGCAGGGTGAGGGAGGCGAAGGTGAAGTTGTTGTTGGTGCTGAGCTCGCGCAGCACCACCAGATACAATGGTGTAACGTAGGGGGACTTGGCCGCGGACGATCGGAGGACGGTGTACACGTCCTCCACCAGGCTGCGGTCGGTGTAGTCAGGGTACAGCCGGCGATGCTTGTCCGCGAGGGTGCGCACGACAGCCAGTTGAGGGGCGGGCTCGATGGTCTCGTCAATCACAGTCGAGCGAAGGCGGACCCAGAAACGATGGGTGTCGGGGTCGCCAATGCCCTCGACCTGGTAGCGAAGGCGCTGTAAAGCGCAGCGCCCGTCGTGCGGGAAAATCTCGGCGGACTCCTCGTAGAGGGAGAGCGCCATGCCGCGGAGAACAGTGGGGAGCACGGAAAAAATGAGCTCGTTGATGGTGTAGTGGTAGGACTCGTACTCGAAGTCCAGATCCAGAAGTTTGAAGACCTCGTCGCGGGAGATAGGACCGAAGACGTGGGACATGTTAGCCAGCAGGACGGCGAAGTCAGTCTCGGAATCCGGTCCATCCAAAGAGAGGCCCACGTTCGACTTGAATCCATGAGCACGAAGAAGCTTGGCCAGCTCCTCCCCATAAGCGAAGGCGTAGTCCATTTTCTCAGTGAATTCAGTTCGTTGGGAGGCTCGCACAGGTGTAGATGTCCATACATCGCTGTTCTGATGAAACTCGACAGCAGTTGGTGAACGTGACACCGGCGTAGGGCGGGTGATCAACGTCGACATGGGCACCACCGGCTCGCCAGAAGAATCCCCAGACGGACTGGAGGCACTGGGGGTAGGGGAAGCCCCGCCCGTGGGTCGGGCAGCGCGAAGGCGGCTGGCAAGCGAAATGCGCTCCGCTGACATTGTTGGAAGTACGTAACGTGAAATGCTGAAAAAGTCGGCGTGGAAAAGGTGGGTGTGGTCGAGGACAAGGTGCTCGAAAAATTTCCCGGTACCAAGGGGGACGCGGGGTGAAGATGTCGGCAAAGAGGACGAAGGTGCTCAGCCGGATTTGGTGATAAGTGTGAAAGTCACCGCACAAGGTACGGGATCAGAGATTTTGAAAGCGCAAGCAACCTCGCCAGTGGTGAGGCCCAACACCTGACAGAGACAGTGAAATGAACGGTGGGTATAACGGACGACGGTGGGTTATACGCGTGTTTTTACAGTCTCCACAAACTCTGTGAAGCTGGGACGAGGTGCTCGGGTGATTCGCAGTCTAAGATACATGAAAATAAAATACAGGGGTTTTATTTTCCCCACCACTGATGACAGGCGGAGCTGACTTGGCACCTGAGGTCGAGGGGTGACAGAAAGACCAGGGCCCCTCCCCCTGGGGGGGGGAAGTCGTGTCTCCGTGACGCACAGGGAAGGGATGTCACGTGCTCCGTCATATCGATACAGTGGGGGGAACCCTATATGTACAGTTTGTATATATGCCGCGCGTTGACCGTATAATTAGCGCATTCGCGCGCGCGATATCGCAAAATGTCGGCATCGATGTCACGAAGGCTTCCTGATATATGTTGGGGATTAAAATTGCCGAATTGTGCATGCAAAATATGTCACCAGGGCTTAGGGTATAAACACAGGGGAACCCTATATGTACAGTTTGTTTTAGGGTATAAACAGGCAGGATAAGCAAGCATACAGGAACTCAAGTGGCATATTTCTTTACAAAAACAATAATATACATATATTCGAAGTTTACCTAGGCTTCACTTGCCAATTGGCGCTTACAATCAGTCTTGGAGCACTTGCTCTTCTTAATGTCACCGCAGATCCTACACTTTCTCATCTTGTAAACAGGGCATGGCACCCGAACCATATTCACGAACAAGATAGGGCAAGTGCACGGTTCACCACACTTTTCCCAAGCCTGTTGCAACTCACTTACAGCAAGAGCTTTGGCTGCAACCGCTCGAGCATTTGCCGCCTTACGTTCCTCCCGCGCTAGGTCACGCTGCAGGGCTGCAAACTCGTGCTGCTCTCGTGCTGCTTGGGCCTCTGCTTTTTTTGCACGTTTTTTATTTAGAATATCATTGAACTCGAAACTGCCGTTGTTGTCGGAAAGCCTACCCTTGCTTGGTTTAGGAGGCAAGGGTGCCAAGATCTCAGGGGTCAAAAGGCCCCTCTCCGCAGGAGTACTCTCGTAGCCCTCCCACGATGTAGCCAGGTCTTTATAGGCGGAAATCTTCCTCTTATAATATTCTGAACTTCCTTTACGAACGTTTTGAGGCGAGGCACGAAACGAAGCAACCGAAGGCGGTGCACTACTCTTCTTAACCTCTGAATCCAGGACGAGAAAATGCGAACGGTCGATCTCGGAAGGGCCCAGCAAGTTACGGCATATGCCTACCCGACGCCATGCAGTGATGCGGTCCATAGGAGTGGACCAAGAGAACCACACCGTGCAAAAAATACGTATGAAGTCGGTGGTGTTCACTTTGATGTCAGAGATGTCGATATTGGGTTCGCCCGCCCCTCTGTGCATCTGCAGTTGTAACCGACGTTCCCGCTTGAACTCCCTCACCCCCTTAGCAATCTCTGTGTGCAACTTCCTATTAACTTGGTCCAAGGCTTGAAACTTCCCAGAAGTATTCGCCTTCTCACTCCATTGGAGGATCCCCTTCGCCGCACAAAACGCCAACACGTGTTCGTCGTAACGGCTGTCGTGGTTGTCCGTCATTTCAACGACGGGGCGCGGGACACCACGTGCATTCAACTCAGCATCTAGCATGTGATAGCGTTGCAACAAGGTGACCCCAGTTTGGCAACCGCTCTCGTTGAGGGTCATAAGCCCATAGGTCGAAAACTTCTTATGCTCGTGGATCTGACTGTCGAAAACCGACACCTCGTCGGGGGACACAGACTCAGTCAGGGTTTCACGCGCAAGCATGAGATGCGCGCCATACAAAAACCCAGAGAGATCCATCACAACATCAATGGTGACACTCTCCCTATTTTCGGCCTTGGGGATGATCGCCGACTTTCCCTTGGCCGAGACCCGCTTACGGATATTGTTCCCGCGCAGCGAGTTGTAGTCCATGAACTGCGGTGTTTCGTCGCGGTTGAGGAGACGCCTTGGATCCTTGATCAACTTGGTGTCAGGGTCCATGATGCCGTGGCGAACGAGGGTGTCCTCCAACCCAGCTCCTGGTGCAAAAAAGTGCTCCTCCACAACGGCCTCAGTGTACTGAGCCACACGTTTCTTCTCAGCGGCGACCGGCTTCTTCTCACCTATCTTATCTGAGTAATACCCAAAGAAATGCTGAAAAAACTTCTTGCTAGGGCCACCATTCTGAATACAAAGCTCAGCGCTCTTGCTGAGCTTCTCGTACTTTCTACCCTGCGACTGTCGATTACGGGTCCGCCTGTCTGTCAGTATCTCCACTATTTTAGCGCCTAGCGTCTCCCTTTCCACAGATTTCGAACCTTCGTCACTCGCCAACATCCACTCAACAAGAGACTCTCTCTCGCACTGAAGCAACATGTGTTGCTTATTCGAACCGATGAGTTCCGGATTCTCAAGGAACCTGTACAGGGGGCGTTTCTCACACAAGGGGAACTGCCCACTCTGTAGAGCAAACTCAACGCTACAATATTCCTTCTGAATAAATAAAACTGCACTGCGATACATATCATCGCGTTTTCGGTCATATTTACCGAGCTCAAACCCCTGCCTCTCTTTGTTTTTAGTGTTTTTTGGCATGTTTCCGTCAGAAATATGCGCGGCAATTCCACAATAATGGGTCAAATAGTCGGGATAGCATATCATTTTGAAGGTATTCCAAACGCGCATTCGACTGTACACGTCCGCGATCGAGATTTCGACTTGGCCGTCCGATATGGCCGCCTACGCAATGTGTACATATAGGGTTCCCCCTTTTCCAGGGTTCCCCCTTTTCCAGGGTTCCCCCCACCGTATCGCATATCTCTATGACGGTATGAAGGCGCGGTGCTTTGGACCCTCCCGTCTCCTCGCCTGTATGTATCGCTTGCCCGGGGGGGGCTTCGCCCTCCCTCCACACCCCCCCCCTCCCCCCAAAAATAGTAGCGGCCGAATCCCATGCGGGGCTCGGCTGACCTAATGGAGGGCTTCACCCCCTCCCCACACCCCACCCCCACCCCCAAAAAAAATCAAGTAAGCAGCCTTACTTACAAATCCCCTGCGGGGCTCGGCCAGCCCATACAGCCGACGTTCATGACAATGTCATCAACTTTCCATTCTGGGAGCCGCTTTGCGGACTGCGTCCCATGTCACCAACCCATACAGACACACGATACCGCCGACGCGACGTTCATGATGGCTACTATCCCATGGTCCTTGTGGGAGGACCATAATCGATTATGGTCCTCCCACAAGGACCAATGTTGCAAGAATTTAATTGGGCATTGGTTCGGATCTAGGAGGCGCGCCCATTGATTTTTAGTATCAATGGGACATATATTAATTACTTCGCCGGATGCTTGGTCCGGCCTGGATCCACCCAATATATCCATGGCGTTCGCATTTGCGACAAGCACCCTCAACCTTTCAGATTGCATCTTTTCTGAAAATTCAAAAAGGCACAAAAAGATACGATATCTTCAATGATTTTTTGGGAATAGTATGTGCAGGCTACACCTGCGTGCATGCGATCATATCGATCTTATACACATGTCCCCATCATACTTGGGTCATACGTCATGTTGGAGTGCATATATTGGCCATCTCTAATGCTTATAAACAACCGTACACCTTTTTAGTCGGTTTTTAGCCGGAATGGGATAATCGGTGCAAACATGACCCATTATCCTCGATGCCCGCTAGAGTGCATTCACAGTGTAGTAGGAGCGTATGGTGCTTAAACTTTTGAAGTATATCCATAAAATGGTTTTTTGAAAGCTTAACTCCCATGCTAGAATGTCTGCCTCTTCCGGCAGACAGATTCGATCGATTTACACCCCAATAAACGCGTATTTAGACCCCTTAGACACCCCCTGTCAAGGCATTCGATAGCTCAAATTGTAGCTAATGATGCCAAGAAGAACTTGGCTGCAAGCACGAACACGCATGGCTTGATATGTATCTTACAAAGTGACGGTGTAGCCAACCATACCGTGGAAACTCCAAATGTCATTCTAGCATAGGAGTTAACATAAGCCATATGGGCAAGTATGTGAGCGATGTGCACTCGTTAGCTTGACGCGAAGTGAAAATTAGAAGTGCAAAAATCACAAAATCCTTATTTCACTCGGGAGTGATCGGCCGCCACGGTAAACGAGAGCTCAGATGGCGACTAGAGTGTGGACTATCCAACTAAGTTTTCATATTTGGTCATAAACTCAAGGTGTGCGACCATGCGCGGCCAACACGCCGCGCACCATGCAACCGCTAGGACGGTTAAAGACTATGGTCCTTGTGGGAGGACCATCTTTTTTTTCGACGATTTCGATAAAACCCATATCAAAAGCGCACCCTTTAAGCACGCCCCTCTAGCACACGCGTGGACGATCCTGTAGGGGAAATTATTCAATTGACTCATAAATATGATGCCAAAAGCACGTATACGCCTCAAAGATCCATGTGGCACTCATAATTTAGTCATCGTGCGTTGGTCCTTGTGGGAGGACCATGAATTTGGATAGTAGCCAATGACAGTCGAGTGTCATCAACTTTCATTCTGGGAGCTTTGCAGACTGCCGATGCCGTGCGTCTCATGTCACCATCGGCCCATACAACCGACGTTCATGACAATGTCATCAACTTTCATTCTGGGAGCTTTGCAGACTGCGTCTCATGTCACCAGCCCATACAGGCTACGTTCATGACAGTGTCATCAACTTTCATTCGGGGAGCTTTACAGACTACGTCTCATGTCACCAGCCAATAGCAATACAGCCGACGTTCATGACAGTGTCATCAACTTTCATTCTGGGAGCTTTGCAGACTGCGTCTCATGTCACATGTGTCCTGGCGACCACGTACTGAAACGAAAGTGCTACTACGACGACGACGACGACGACGATATAAAGGGCGCATGGGCCCTCCGTCGGAGACGGGAGGGTATAATTTTCGATCCCCCCCCCTATCAATTTCAGGCGTTATCGCATAGATCTCTCTTGGTTGTACGCTCGGCACGGTCTGCCACGCCGATATTTCGCCACCCCACCAGCCACCACCCCTCCCACCACTTGTACACAACTCCTAGAAAGTATTTAGATGGGCCACACGCCCATGTCTCTCAAGGGAATCGCTCCTCAGCCTCCCTCCAGATGAGCCACCCTGCATGCCCACCACCCCCCTCAGACCCCCTCGGAACCCTATAGGGAATACGCTCCAAAATCTGCACAACTTTTTGCAGATTTTCGACCTTCGATTCAGCCCCACGGCACCCAAATTCCCCCTCGGGATGTACTTGATGTATGTGCACCCAGCTACACCTCTAGGGAGTTCGCTACACCTCGTAGAATGCAGCTATGTCACAGCCCTGGGGGGCGAACCCAGATCTGGAGGGCAAACCGTCGTAGAGATAAGAATGGCATCCGGCATCGGCAGGTCTGGCATACAAACTACAAAGACCATGACATAATTAAATCATCAGATCATTTGACATCGAAGACTTCGACATCGCGATTACCGTTGGCCACCTCCTTAATAAACGTGAGGAGCTCATCGTAATTCCGTTCATAATTGTCGTTCCTCGTCACGCGACGGGCCGAACTGTGTCGTTGCTGGCTGTTACGGTGATATGCGCAGGGGCTTGTTTTATGCTTGGTTTCTTGTTTTATTTTTTAATTCGTTTATTTTTATGTGTGAACTTGCAAGACTCTGCATGTGCGCAGCTTGTGTCGCAGGTGGGCCATGGCCGCCCCCTCTATCTTACGAGATGTGGAAGTCTAGGTTAGCCCTTGCTAACCTAGCTTGGGTTAAATCTCAATCACATCGCTAGTGTGTACGCATATCAACTCGTGCGAGTTGGTGTGAATAGTTTTGGGCACTCAAGGAATAGGATGAGGCATAGACGGATTCCGTTTTTGAGTATGCGGTGCAATTCGCCCGTGCAGTTCGCCCGCATGCGGGAGTGTGGAAGTCTAATTTGGCGTATGCCAAGCTAGCTTGGTGTAAAAGCCAACCACACTTGACGAATAGACGATTATGCATACAAACAAGATGTGTTCATTCTATTTGAGTTTCATCCCAAGTTAGGCTGGCATAAGCCAACCTGCACTTCCACATTCCTAGCGAGCCAAGTTGCAGCGCAAAACCATGTGATTGAATATGCGCAAACCCGCGTGCGTGGATATGTAAACTAGCACGACTTAACCGACCCCTAAACACGTGAAACTATTTCGGTCCTTTTTGGGGCAATATCGATTTTCGCCACATATCGATGATGTCCGTCGCATACACGCGCTAGCCAACTTAACCACGCTTTTGGTATCGATTGACCCAACATTTATTTGATAGGTTATACGCGCAATTTGACGCATTATACCCGCCAATATATCCAAATTGCCGCCACCATTTTGGGGTTTTCCAAATGTAGAATTTCATTTGACCATTGATTAAAAAAACGGTATGGGTATCCCTTGGCGCACAGGACACCATCAAAGCTTCGGCTTTGATAATGGTTTTATGTTGTCATGCTGCTTGGGGCATAGATACCACGCTTATATATCGGTAGTTTGAACAATTATTGTGTGAAAAAACAAAAAAACACACACACCAGGGAAGATATCTTACCCCGATTGGCCGGCCCCGGGCCGAACTGAGTCGCCAAAATGAGGCCCGGGCCGAAGAGGGGCCGAAAGAGAAATTGCTTTGGGGCCGAACCAATTTGACGCAAACTTCTAGAATTTTGATGAAAATTTTGCGATTTTTGCGGTTTCCCATACTTAAGATTAAAATTTTCGGGCATTTTGTAGTTTGGACCGGGCGGACCGAAGGCGGACCGAAAGAAAAATTGATTTGGGGCCGTACCAGCTGAACGGAAGATATCTTCCCTGACACACACACACACATTTTCAATGTTTTCCCATACTTACGCACAAATTCCAACATTTTGGTGTTTTTCACTGCTATATTTGGATATCTATGATATATCATAGATGAATAATCACGTGGGTAATGTCAAATGCCATCCGAAATGTGTTCAGGCCCATGCCACCGTCCTCATCTCATCTCGATGTCTTTGTGCCAGGGGCACTACGACGTATACTCGGAATGATGTTTTTGATTGAAACGTGCAAAGGTACACAATTCGGTTTTTATAATATACTGGATCAGGGCCAGATTGAGGTGCAAACGATAGTTCGGTTCCGAGTTCTGAAGGCCAAACACTTCTCAAGTGCTCTACTTATTCACTCGTAACTCGGGCTGCAGGGTCAACCACCCGGCACCCGATGTCACACCACGGCCCAACGTTCGATTCCTGATCCGATCTCATTTCTAATCCCGATTCGTCATTCTCGAGTCAGATGTCACGTCGACGGACTGACACGATGACTGTTATACAGTGCTATCATACTACTGTACTGTCATACTGTAATACTGTCATAGTGTCATACTATCATACTGTCATACCCCCGACATCTGATACTCGATTTCATTGTCTTTCTGATCCCAATGCGAATCCGGCCATTCCCCGAGGGTCTAACTAGGTGCCACGATGACCACCCCACAGTACTGTCATACTACTATAGTGTCATAGTGTCATAGTGTCATAGTGTCATAGTGTCATAGTGTCATAGTGTCATACCCTGGACATCTGGTACTCATTCTCATCGTGATTTCAAGCCCAATTTCACTGGCATCGTGTCAATCCCAGATTACTCCCGATGACACACACAGACGCATAGACATATCGGCTCACGCTGTGCCTCCGGGCACAACTCTCCCCCCCTTAGGAGTGGTCTACCTCCTGGGATCACTCCGCTAAGGTACCTATCTAAGTTCCAGTTCTTAGGTTTTCTGGTTCCTTCTTGGCTCCAGTTCTTAGGTTCTCTGGTTCCTCTTCGAGCATAAATTGCCTACCGCTACCAGGGCACCACTTTCATAAAGAAGGGTACCACTTGGAATCTAAAGCGGGCCTTCAGTCTTGCGGAGGCGTAGATGTCGGAAAAGTTGTCGCAGCAGGGGCGCTGGTACAGGGTATACACTCGCGGATTGACCCGCTCCAGTCTGCTGCGGATGAGGTCCCAGCTGAGCAGTTTCGGATGGCTGCCGGTCGCCCATCTGCACGCACATGGTGTCGAAGCAGTGCAGCGTAGCAAGGGCGTGGGTGGTGCTGAGTTCGTCCATATGCAAGTGGGCTTCATGTACTGCATACCGTACATGCAGTAGGTGCACACCAGCGGGGGAGGGAGCTGGCGCATCATGGGGCGAAGCCGCAGCGCGTTGGGGAAGCGACCTCTGGGGTTTTCCATGAACCAGTGCTTCGGCTCTAGGTAGTCGATGATCTGTAATGTTCGCCGCACGATCTTGTCAGCCTGAGGAAGGTCGGGAGGTCCTCCAGTGGTGCGCGCCTGACTGTACTGCCTGCAGGGGGGGCTGGCCCAAACGACATCGAAGAATCCAGGCGGGTATTCCTTGTAGTCCCACTGTAAGATGTCCTGCACATGAGTGGGATGCCAGATGTGCTCGGAGTCGAGGGTCACCACTGAAGCGGTGGGGAAGCAATTTAGGAATTCTCTCTCTACCGAGCCAGTACCGCTGAAAAGTACAAGGATCCTGGGCACACGGGTTGCCTCTGTCTGAATCGCCATTAGCTTTGTCACTAGTGCTAATGACCCATCTTCTGCGAGTTCTTGACGCTCCCATGACAGAAGGGTGTCATGCTCCATCTGTTCGAGCTGGTCCAGTTCATCGCAGGGGTTGGTGATGAGATGTGCAAGCGTCACTCCAGCTTGAGCAGAATGGCGGCCACGTTGCTCACGCCGCCGTGTGGCTTCGTCGCGAACTTGTGCTTCCACGCGCAGTCTCGCTTGTTCGAATTCACGAAGTTGTTGAAGTGGGCCTCCGCGTTCGAGTTTGTCACGGGTCCTCCATTGGTCGTGAGCTTTGGAGTAGCCGGTCCAGCGAACTTTCCACTCCTCCACCTCTTTCCCTCGTACAGATCGCACTCGACGTGCGAGGATGCGTTCGACATGTGCCTCTTTCTGACCGTCTACTACCACCTCTTCAGGCACTGCCAAGTGTCTATTACCCGGTGGTTGGGTAGTGGGCCCAACTTAAGAGCCATTTAAGTTGGGTGCACCCAACTTACCCTTTGGTGGGATTATTGGGAGTTGTCGTTACCGGATTCTGGTTGTTATTAGCTCAAAATGACGGGGGAGATGTCCTCTTTTACACACGCATCTACACTATTGAGTGAATCAAGCTTATCCGTGAGCAATGTTGGGAAGCATGCGAGGGGTAGGAAAAGTTGTAAAATTTCCAAGTGATTTTGGGGTTTCACCTACCGATGCTACTTCAACCGAGATGTTGAGGGTCAAGATGACCTCGGATGAAACTTTTGACAAGACACTGCAGAAAGAGCAACTCGAGAACTTGATGACATAGGTCTCCGAATTTCCAAAGGACCTTCGAGTGTCACGGGGAGTCCCTTATATTGCCCAAGTTCTTAGGTATTGTGCACCCAACCTAAGAGAAATCCGGATTATTTCAGCACATACCCTATTGAAACGGCCTCATTATATCCCGCAATCTTGGATTATAGAGGTATAATGCATACACATTGTTCAAAGGGAACATAGTAGCCCATGGCCTATGTCCACTACCCGGTCTTGGGTACATCACGATGTACCCAAGCCACTCTTTGTTCCGCACGCCATGGCGAGCTCGAACCATTTCAAGTGTCCATGTGGCCGATATAGGTTGTCAATAACACACCAATCTTGGGTATGAACCATATGATTGGCGGTATTCGTGTCATAGACATGGGTTTTTGGGGGCGGTTGCCTAGGTGATTTTCCAGAAAAGACGAAATTCTCAAGTTCTAAATTCTTGGGTACATCGCTTGGGTACATCGATTTGTATGCATGGTTATGCACATGAAAATTGCATATTTGGTCGATGTTTCATTAGGGCATTAACATAGACCCTTCAAAGCACTTATTTTATCATGGGTCGGTCCCATGCCTCACAAGTTATCATACTTCATCATCAAGACTTCTCATCATAAAACAATGTCAGATTTTAGATTCCGCCTCGAAAAAATGCGCGCGGACATGTGCGATGACTCCCACCCATCGATCTATTGAACGAAGGCATATTTATCTGTGCAATGCATGTTATCGCAAATACGATTGCCAAAGAATGAGCTGACAAATACTTTTGGTCATAATAATCGATATCACAGGTCACCTTCAACCGCTCGCGTCGACTCGTCCCCATACCCGATAAGGTACCTCGTGCCGTGCGGCAAGTAAGCAGTTAAGCTTGGGGATCTAGGGTACGCCGAACATGACGAAAATAAATTAATTAAGATATTGTGGTGTAACAAACCTTAAAAGTATTCCACTTTGTGAAGAATCCCCCCCCCTAAGATATGCGAGACTGTGAAAAAGGCGAGTCGCAACAAACCGTGGTAAAAAAACAATTAGAAAATGTTTTTTGGGAGCCAAGCTGCGATTTGCATGGATTTGAATGCACCTGACATGATATATATCGTACCAGGATGCTTGTGACGGCATATTCCCGTGTGCATGATGATGTTGGCTAACTATATTGGTGATTCGTAACGACAAACCATTAAATCTATGCCCCCATACCGTCGATTTAGCTTGGGTACATCCCTATGTACCCAGACCCTCTTGGGTACATCCCCATGTACCACCGGGTAGTGGACACCCCAGCATTGTTTTGGCACTACAAGTCGGATATTCGAGGGGTTATTGACGTTTGAAATATGGTTCTTAGGTTGGGTGCACCCAACTTAGTGTCGGGTAATAGACACAAGTGGTCGCGCGCGGCGAAGGCGTCCTGACCGCTGGTGTATGGCTTGAGGCGATGTTGAGCGAACACGTCGTGTATCCGCCAGTGAGGGGGGAGGCGTAAGCGGTAGGCTACTGGGGCTCCTCTGTCGGCCTCCGGCATGGTCATTTGCATATCGCTGAAGAAGCGCTCGGTTACGGGGACTGGTCCATGCCAGCGTTTAGTCAACTTCCTGCAGATGGAGCGATCCATTACTTTCTCGGTAAGATGCTTCGCCTCTATCCAGACCAGATCCCCGACAGCATACTCCCGCTGTCCGTGCCTGCGATCAAACTGCTCGCGCTGTCGTTGTTGAGCTAGCTCCAACCGTTGTCTGGCGTCCCGCAGTTGCGACGAAAATTTCGCGGCCACTTCGTGGGCGGTACCCACTCCCCCTGTTCGTCGTCCAGCGGTGGACTGCGCGGCCTCCAGGAAGAGGTCCAACTGAGATAGCGGCGAGAATCCAAACACCAGCTCAAATGGCGTGAAGCCAGTGGATTCACTTCTGGAGTCATTGATCGCGAACTCCACGTTAGTGGTAAACAAATCCCAGTCTTCCACATTAGCATCCACGAAGGACCTGAGCATGTCCTCAATGACCCGATTGCTGTGCTCCGCCTGCCCGTCAGACCGAGGGTTGTACGGAGTGGTGCGAGCTACTTTCACGCCCATCAGTCTCATAAGCTCCTGCCAGAAGGCATCCTGAAACCGCGGGTCGCGGTCAGAAACAATCTTCATAGGTGCACCATGCAAGCGCCACACCGAATCGAAGTAGATTCTGGCCACCACGGCCGCAGAGCTGTCGCCGAAGTTCATCGGTATGACGTGGACCATCTTCGTCAGCTTGCACGTGAAGGCCACGAAGGCGTCATTGCCTCTCTCTGATACTGGTAAGCCGGTGACGAAGTCCACTGCGACATCTTGCCACGGTCTATTCGGGATGCTGTGAGGATTTAGCAATCCATCCGGGTAGGTCCCCCGTGGCCTGACCGACGGGAACACCGCGCAGGATGCAACCCAGGTGCCCACGTCGTCCGCAGCCCCACGCCACCAAAAGCGTCGCAGTACTCTTTCCAGAGTTTTGTCTCTTCCAGTGTGCCCCGAAGACAGCGACTCGTGGGCATGACGAATCACCACCTCCCGAAGTGGAGAATCTTCCCCCAGCACCAACTGATATCTCCCCGCCGCAGTTCTCCAAACCACTTCACCCACCAGTCTGAAGTCCTGTAAGCACTGGTGTGGAGCTGCCTTCACTTTGTCCCGCAGCGAGCGAAGCGATCCCTCACGGATGTATTCCGCCTTCAGAGCACGCAGAAACTTTGAGTCTGACTGCTGAGAGATGGTGTCTCTGAAGTCCGCTGCTTCTCCCTTCCTTATCACAGCTGGGGTCACTCGTGGATGCCGTACGCGTGCTGGCTGTGGTTTGGCGGGAGGGGCGTGGACTATCAAGACAGGCCAGCGGAGATCGAAGGCCTTTCCATCTGGGTTCTCGAAGAACTGATTGGGCTCGCCTTTGTCATCGTGAGTAGGGACGACTTCCACGATCTGCATATTAGCCTTTCTGAATAGCTTACGCCACGCAGGGAGCTTGGATTGGTGATCTGGTAGGACGAAGACTGCATAATAAGTGTTCTCCGGGTCTGCCTTCCATTCCGCGATGTACTTGTTCAAAATCGCCTCCACAGTAATGTGGCTGGAGTTGTATGGAGGGTTGCACCAGACCCGAAGGCCCCTCCATTTCTCAGAGAGGCAGTCAGTCCAGAATCGATCCGCTTGTCTGTTGCGGCCACCGAAGTCGCAGCAGGCGTCCACGTCGAACGGCCCGAACTTGTCGATGTACTTCGAGGAGTACTCTGCACGAACGCGCCAGCTCTGCGGGTCCTCCGGGTGACGGTCTCGTCGCTTTCGCGGGGAAAGGGTCGATGATGGTGCTGACTGCTGGGATACCTTCTCTGGGGGTGATGAACTCGCGGGTGTCTTGTCAGCAGGCGCTGTCGACGCATCAGCCCGTGGTGTAGGCGTTTGCGTCTTCCGCAATACTGACTGTGGAGGTGCTGGGGTCGCAGAAGCCTTTCCAGTCCGTGACATGCTTCTCGTCATCCTCATCTGAGGTGGAGCTCGGTCAGGGGGGTCGCGTGGGGGTTCTGTCGGCTTCACACCTTTGGCTTCGGGCCAGTCAGGCATGTCGAAGTCGAGGTCATCTCCTTTCGCCCCTCTATAGAGCTTCGGGTTGACGAGGGCGATGGTCTCCCCCAAGCCCATGCTTGGCCTGCTCGCTGCTCCGCCACGGAGAGGGTCTCTACCGCTGACTGAAAGCCAGCAGTCAACCGTCTGGGCCCAGGGGGGATGGGCGCGCTGGAGAAGCACTCAGACTCCAGAGTTGCCAGTGGGTCTTTCGGCAGGTCCGAGGTGGGGTCGATCACTCCTGCTTCCTTCAAACCCTCGCGGACGTCCTTGTCTTTGAAGTCGGGTCGTCTAGGCGTCGGGTACCAGCAGACAAGGCGTCGGGTACCAGCAGTAGCGCCCCTTTGATGTACTCCATGCGCGGGACCCCCACCTCCACAAGATCCATATACCAGCGCGCCTGCCTGCGCCCTACCAAATAAGGACGGGTCCATGCGGTCCCGGGACCAATAGGGACCCCGCATGGACCCCATATGGACCCGTAGGGACCACATGGACCCCACATGGACCCGTGAAAAATGGATCACATGGACCCGTCGATGAAGCCTTCGGGTTTTTACCACTAGATTGGTCCAAAAATCTTGCGAGAAAACACTGTCAGCAAACAGACAGGTCAAACAGGAAGCACTACAACGCTCAGGGTTTCGCACTCTCAGAACCTCCTTCAGTATACGGAAGATATAATATATATCGTTCTAGTATGCTGAGTGTGATGCGAAATGAGCTAGTGTGCTCTATCTCATCTGACAACCGAACTCGATCAGAGGAGATGACAATCAGGTCAGTGAAGTAGTCAGAGGAGTCGAGCCGTATCGGTGATGACAGCGGTCAGGTCGAGTCGGTGATGACTGCGGTCATGACGGGTCGGTGATGACAACTCTGATAACTGAACTCGGACTGAATGTCAACTCCAGCACACCACCTCGAGTGAGGTGGTCAGACCAATAACCAATCAAACCAAGATACATGCCACTAATCCAGTGCCAGAACCAAAATCCAGAAAGATGATGGAAATGGTGGAACTGCAGTCACACCGTGTCAGGGCTGAAAACCCCGAAAAGCTGGTCCGTAGACCTAACGTCCTGACACGGTCAGTAATCTGTTCCTGGTGCCACCCTGAGACTGTCGGGGGAATGTGATGTGTCATGTCTCTGGAGGTCCACACACCGTGGCTGCAGGCTATCCGGGGTGCTTCGTCAGGGATAGGATAAGAAGTGCCGAAGCAGGTCCAGATCCGCCCGTCACCGGTAAGACTTACTGCAGAGGGAGAATGAAGGAAGAGATCATGACTGACAGCAGCGGTGGCTCTTACGGTCGGAACAGACACTGTAGTGATACGGTGACTATTGCAGTGCAGCTAATATCATAGAGTGAGCTCGGAGTACCAATGTATCCATATACACAAATGCATCAATGAGTGCCATGTCATTTTCTATCTAGTACAGTGATTCAGATTCTAAGGAAACAGTAACTAACATAAAGTAACCAGCCATAAGTAATCAGGGAAGATATCTTACCCCGATTGGCCGGCCCCGGGCCGACCTGAGTCGCCAAAATGAGGCCCGGGCCGAAGAGGGGCCGAAAGAGAAATTGCTTTGGGGCCGAACCAATTTGGCGCAAACTTCTAAAAATTTGATAAAAATTTTGCGATTTCTGCATTTTCTCATACTTAAGATCAAAATTTTCGCGCCTGCGGCGGGCATTTTGTAGTTTAGACCGGGCGGGCCGAAGGCGGGCCGAAAGAATTTTCGATTTGGGGCCGCACCAGCTCAACGGAAGATATCTTCCCTGTAAGTAATTGAATATAAGCCAGTACCTGCAAAGCACAGTCAGCTACACAAACAACCCAAAACAGGAAAACAGGAAACCAAGGTACTCACAGTCAGATCATGCTGCTGCTTTCTGAGTACAAGAAAATCATTTCTGAATCAATGCAGCCTGAGCCTTGCCCATGGCCATATATTGCTGGAACATCTGGATAAAGTAGGGCTGCATGTCTTTGACTGGAGGAACTGGTTTTGTATAAGGGTCTGCCAGGTTCCGAGGTGATGGGACTCTGGCACACCGAATCCAGTTCAATCTGACAAAGTCTCGGAGAACATGAAACCTGATAATCACATGCTTCACCTTCTCGGAGAGGAGGTGATGCTCAACAATAGATCTGCATGCGTCATTATCCCGTAGTAGAGGAATAGGTAACTCCAGGCGGGGCTGAGCTGAAGCCGTACTGATATATTCTCTGTTTCGGTTATTCTGGAATCTGAGGGGATTGATTTCATCTGAACTGAGCTCATCAGGAGTTGTAGGAGAGTTTGGGCGAACTGAGGTCAGGCCGTCTGCTGGCTTGTTTTGTTTTTCAAGCAGACGCCTGAGCACTGAGGATGTCTGGAGAGAAGGCATGTCAAAGTGAATATCTGTAGCTGCTCTGTCAAGGTACTGAATAGCGTGGTCAAGATCGGAATCAAGGCGCTGCGATAAAGCCTATCCAACACCAGGTGGGAAGGATGTCATGGCCTGATCGCGCCATGCTGACCTGAAATCGCGACCTGACCTCATCAAGGCGTGACACAAGCGTTGCCACGCTCGTGTCGCCGGCGATTTCTGGCGAAATCGCTTCCTCACGCCACGTCAGTCGTCACGCGTTGTCGCTCGCGGGAAAACTGTTACCTCACGGAAATTCATATGTCGCTTTGTACAAAATCTGTCGTTTTCTACAGTTTTCCCATGTACTTAAATATGGAATTTACCACAGGTCCCATGCCATCTTCACTGAAAACGTGAAAAGTCCATTCTATATTTTAAAGCATACAATTATATTATTGTATTATTGTTTAAAGCATATAATCGTATAATCATATAATTATATAAAGAAATTACGGAATCTAATATATTTACTGTACGTCATAATATACACAAGTATTATATTTATATTTGTATTTATAACATACTGTCTGGTATGGAGACGAGGGCGATATGGTGGGGGGAAGGTGGGGAGGGGGGGGAGGTTGGATATGTCGATAGCCGCGCAGGGGGTGGGGGAGGAGCCGGACGGATCCATGGACATAAAAGTCGGGTATTGACGCCCGATATTGTTTTATCGATTAATCGCAGAAATCGTGCCTATCGATTTTATTCCGTTGCCGAAATAATAATAAAAACACCCTCCACCCCGCCCCCCACCCCCACCCCCCACCCACCCCATAGTTATTTAATTTACCCCCCACACACACACACATTAATAAATAAATCAAATCTTATTAAATA
>LGRX02009380.1:21112-45109 GCA_001247695.2 Cymbomonas tetramitiformis | reverse complement strand
GAGCTGTGCATATGAATGTGTGGAGGGCTGCATGGGGAGTTAGGAGCATTTCTCAAAAGTAGATTTGGGCAACCGAGCCACCCGTGGCGGGCATTTTGGTGCGTGGGGGTAGGGGTGGCGCCAGCAGTGCCTAGATGCAAATTGTCGGGGAACTGATCTGATACAGGGTCGAAGACAGGTGGAGCTGTGCATATGAATGTGTGGGGGGCTGCATGGGGAGTTAGGGTCATTTTTCCAAAGTAGATTTGGACAACCGAGCCGCCCGTGGCGGGCATTTTGGTGCGTGGGGGTAGGGGTGGCGTCAGCCACGCCTACATACAATTGTCGGGGAACTGAACAGGGTTTGAACACAGCAGGATCTGATGTAGGTTCGGAGACAGGTGGAGCTGTGCATATGAATGTGTGGGGGGCTGCATGGGGAGTTAGGAGCATTTTTCAAAAGTAGATTTGGGCAACCGAGCCGCCCGTGACGGGCATTTTGGTGCGTGGGGGTAGGGGTGGCGCCAGCAGCGCCTAGATGCAAATTGTCGGGGAACTGATCTGATACAGGGTCGAAGACAGGTGAAGCTGTGCATATGAATGTGTGGAAGACTGCATGGGGAGTTAGGAGCATTTTTCAAAAGTAGATTTGGGCAACCGAGCCGCCCGTGGCGGGCATTTTGGTGCGTGGGGGTAGGGGTGGCGCCAGCAGCGCCTAGATGCAAATTGTCGGGGAATTGAACAGGGTTTGAACACAGCAGGATCTGATACAGGGTCGGATACAGGTGGATCTGTGCATATGAATGTGTGGGGGGCTGCATGGGGAGTTAGGAGCATTGTTCAAAAGTAGATTTGGACAACCGAGCCGCCCGTGGCGGGCATTTTGGTGCGTGGGGGTAGGGGTGGCGCCAGCAGCGCCTAGATGCAAATTGTCGGGGAACTGATCTGATACAGGGTCGAAGACAGGTGGAGCTGTGCATATGAATGTGTGGGGGGCTGCATGGGGAGTTAGGAGCATTTTTCAAAAGTAGATTTGGACAACCGAGCCGCCCGTGGCGGGCATTTTGGTGCGTGGGGGTAGGGGTGGCGCCAGCAGCGCCTAGATGCAAATTGTCGGGGAACTGATCTGATAGAAAAAGTATTTGATTTATAATCTGATATGATGAAGGATGCTAAGCAAACGCATTCACGAGGTTGGCATATCGTTGAAGGTGGGAGCCAAGTGGTTTGTAACAACATGTTCGATAGTAGAAACATGGCAGGTTTGCGAAGTGAATCATGCAAAATAATATTTTAGCTTAAAAAGCAGAAGGCGCGGTCGTGTGAGATACGGTACACTTAGACAATGAGTACCACACACCACATTTTCATGTGCATATTCGAAACGAGGGTGGTAATCTAATCAAGACCGATCTTTGGATCAACCAAAATGGCAAATGCGTTCAAAAGTTATGCCACTTTTGATATTCGTCAATCTGCAGACTGCAGAAGTCTGGTCTGGAAACTCTTTGGTCTGCGTTCCTGGCGAGCCAGTTCACTTTTTGGCCCCGTTCCAAGCAGAACTTCTGCTTCGAATAACCCATTCTCAGAACGCTGAAATTTTCAAGGCCTTTGGAACACCTTCATTTTGGCCTCTTACGAATAGTGCCTATTCTACGAAGGGTGGGTATACCCACCGTAAGAGGTGCTTACGGTGGGTATACCCACCCGAAGGGTATCAATAATTACCGATGATTAGCTGCGAATCACGGCATGTCACCAGTGACCAACTTGTTCTAGACACTCCCGTGAATCTCTATGGAGCCTCCACATGCGCCAGAAATGACTTGATAACGGGCCAAACGAACCCAAATACCCAAACCCTAATATCATCGGAATGCAATGTGTATATAGTATATTTGGTGTGCATAGTACCTGATTTTGAATGTGCAAGTGTCGGAGGTCTGCGAGGTGGCAGCACATATTGTACCAAAAAGTACGTCGGTTATATACCAAAATCAAAGTACATATCGAAAAATAAGTATATTGATGTTATACCAAGCTGCAGAAGTCTGCAAATAGAGTTGAATGGGTATACCCACCGTAAGCGAAGTTTTCTACCCACCGTTATTTCCCCAACTTCAAGGTTGTGTAATGTGCCCAAAACTTATCGGAGTCGTGTAAATTAAGTTTTCCGTCCTTTAATCAACCTCTTGGGTCACAGAAAATCCATATGTTTAACCCCCGCAACCTACTTGTGCGGTCGGTACGAGCTGGCAAAGTTTGGCGTTACGGTGGGTATACCCACCGTAATATTTTTAGAATAGGCAATAGTATCAGAGCCTCCGGACTACCACAGAAAATTAAAAAAAATCGATAAACCGGGAGAAAATCGCCGCGTCCGGAGGCTCTGACTTGTGAGAGTAGGTGTCACCCTATCCCCATGTCTTGCTTCACACGAAGCGAAGCAGCGCAGCGCCGCGGCGCGGCGATTCAATTCGAAGTGCGAGAAGCCGGAGGACGAGGCGTGGCAATTTCGAATTTGTGACAACCGAATAATTCGTGACACAAATTAATTTACCCCGGGGAGCCAATTCGCCCCCGGCTACCATACAGGGTCAAGGGCAGTCCCTATCCTAAAAGTTCCCCCTGCTAGCACATACATGGAGAATCCGACTAATCTAACTCTACAGCAGCCGCCATGACAACCAATCCTCTCCCACTGGTCGAGACTAACTACTGCGTCAAATCGGTAACCTCCGCGCTCATAATGGTCGGCACCCCCTGCTCCCACGCCCCTCCCGTCAACCGCCACACCCTCCCCCACCCCCCTCAAGCCCACCAAAGTCTGGCGTAAGCCCATAGCAATACCAAAGCCAATGGGTGTGCTCTGAAAACCGGGGGTGAGGGTGGGACGTCCAAGAAGAGGGGGTGCTCCGGATGCATCCATGAATATGCTAGTAACGGTAACTATCAAGAACCCATGTGCCTATGACCTCGTGCGGGTTTTACTATAGTAGGTGTTTAACGGTACTAAGACTCTACAGGGATATTCAAAGCACGTTCAAAAATCGGTTTTCCGATACAGATATTGCAAGGCGTGTCAATCATTTTGAAAATGGATACGAGGCGGTGGTGTGCGGTTAGATTCGGTTGGCATGTCCGCATTCCCCATTTCCACCTGCCGTGTCAAGATACCGGTTACGTCTACCCCCGTGTCCCCATCCAGATTCGAATCTAGTCGATCACAAACTCCCTCTCGCCTCTCCGACTGTCCCTCTTCCGGCTCCACCGTACGGTCCTGTCCCATCGTAGTCGGGCGCGCGCTCTTCCCGTATCCCCCAACGCCGAAAAGAGCAAACAAATGGAGGATTATGATATGGCAAGCGATGGTTCTCTATTTGCTGGCAAAAAATCAGCATGCAGTGGTGCAGCATATGCCATAAAAAACTTTGACAACGGAATGCCACTTGTTCGGAAGATGAATATCCCCCCTCAAGAACTGTCGCCGCACCTGGGCTTTCCATCAAGGAAGATATCCAAAACCCGAGTAGCACATCTGCTGAAATTGCGGGACTGCGATTCTTACTCACAGAACAAAAAGAGAAACTCCTTAAATCCATGACTCCAATGGTACATGCCATTGACTCCATGGCCGCAATATCTGCTGTAACAAAGGATGGCAGATCCATGAATGCTCGGGACAAACTACGTGAAGCTAATCGCAGAGATGTGCAGGCTGTTCGCATATTGTTAGAAGAACTTGGCTTCTACAGTGAAGGAGACCACAGTAAAATCATCCTTAAATGGATTAGGGGTCACAATAATGACAAAGTCCATGACAGAGTGGACCGTACTGCTAAAAGAGCCTCATGCGAGAACAGGTGTTCCGCTCGGTAAAAACAAACTGGCTAAGCTCCCATAAACAGTCCGGCCGAGTGCTTTTATCATGCATCTCGGAGACCCGGATAATACGAAGTAATGACTGACAGTACAGTATTACTGTACTGTCATCCTAGCTACTAGCGGAGTCACGGTTCCGATCAGAGACAGGTCAGGCTAGGGGCTACCAGAGCCCATAATAATAACCCTGAACCTAAAGTCCAGCACACCACCCGGAGCTGTGACTGTAGCCAATAGGGCTAGGCAAGCGGAGCTAACTAAACATACAACAAACAGCACTTCACTGGAAACAGATATACTTCTAGCTGGGTGCCCGGGGACTTGTCCCGGCACAACCCACCACTGCGGCTAAGGCTAATCACACCTCCAGGATTCGAAATAAGCAGACTCTAGCCACTGTAAGGCCGGTCGGCATAGCCGAGTTCAGCTGACGGAATCCAAGGCAGGAAAACATCCGAAGTAAGTTGAGATGAGACACCATAAATGTTGACACCACCAGACCCAAGCGGGTCAGGCGGATCCCAGAGTGGAGTGGCAAAAACATCAGATTGCAAGGCCGCTGAGGTCGATTGAGCAAAGAACTGTGTCACATCCCGCGGCGGCAATGACGAACCAGTAGTAACCACAGGCGGGCAAAGAGAATCCAGCAATGCATCACCGGTATGAACTGCACCGTAGCCGTAGGTGGCTCCGGGCTCAACCAGGCCCCTGACACCACCGCCGACCACGAGGGTCGGCATCGCCGTAGCACTGAATAGAAACGTAGCTACCATGAAAAGAGTGAGTGCAAATTCTCCGATGCCAAATGGCCTGGAGCCTCTGGGGACTCCGAACCGCCGAAATGCTGCAGCCGTCGGCGGTGCACCCCCCTCAATTTCAGTCAGGCAGACACCAGGAGGGTAGTTGGAGCCCTCCCCATCATCATCGGAATCACACACCTCAACAGGCTCAGGGTCAATGTCAAACCAGTCAGGGTGGACAGTGTTGAATGTTTTGAATGAATTGTCAGCAGGAGCCACCGGGCCGAGAGCCAGAGAGGCAGACGGCGGCACAAAGGCGGCACGGCTGACCTCATGCAAGCCAACCGGCTCACCATGCACGGGTGCAGAGGCCTTCGGCAGCAGCTGCTTGTCGGTGGTCGGCTCAGCGACACCACCAGCAAGCGGACCGCTGACCTCAGCAAATGCAACACGGCCAATGGAAAGATGCTCAGCAGGTGCAGACTCAGCAGAGGCAGCAGCATCCTTGAACTGCTGCAGAGCCGTATGGCTACTGCCTGACGCTCCAGTCCTACCACAAGGACCGAAGTAAAAGGGGGCTAGCCGCCACGATTTTTCGATGTAGTTGATGTTTGAGTGCTTAAAGATCATCCTTGGGTGCTCAAATATTTATTAAAAACATGTGCCGGGTGATATGCTCGATATGGGTATGCACTTGTGAGCGCTGAAGAGGTGGGAGTAAAATTAATTCAAATCAAATAAAAAGGCCAGTCCTACCACAAGGACCGAAATGTTTCTCACGCTAGCTACCTCCACGAAGGTCCTGTGAAAATTCGGAGACAGTCTATGTTGTCAAGTTCGCGAGCTGCTCTTTCTGCAGTGTCTTGTCAAAAAAATGATCGGAGGTCATCTTCGCCCTCAAAATATCGGTTGAAGTTGCATGGGTATACAAAATCCGAAACTATCACTGTGGTGTGGTTGGAATTTAGTGATTTTTAACGCTACCCATGCTTAATGTCGATAACGTAGCATGAAATTGCGACATTGTTTAGGCAAGCGGGCAAAGGGGTACTGAGTTTAGGTCCCAATGAGACTGCAATCCGGAGGATAGGCACTAGGAGCATCAAGAGGATGGTTAAAAAAATTCCCGCGCGTCCGGTCCTTGTGATAGGACTGAACGAGATTCCAGTCCTTTCACAAGGACTGTCGGGCAGTAGCCACGTAGGCTCCGGAGCAAAGGAATGCGCAGACAGTTCACAGATTTCAGGTTGCCCCACGAGAGCAGCCCTGACCGGGAGTCCCGGTGCAGGCCCCTATGACAGATTCCTAGGTAGCCAACACTGGACCTGTGACTGATCCGTAAGCCCGTGCTGTGACACATCAATGTGTCACAGGTAGCTAGGACCGAGACCGTTCCGACTCCGTGACCGTTCCGGGTATATCTAGCTTAGGGTTTATTTCTTATAAGAGTTTATCTATATATATTGGTTCACTGACTGTCTGATATCTTGAACCGGGATATTCCAGTATGCCGCCATCGGGTTTGGGTTTGCGGAGAGCGCTGACATCTGCAGCCATTCGTGGTTTACCCGGTCGAACTTATCTGGAACTTATCGTATGCCTTGCACTATGCTTGCTTAACGGCAAGATTCGGTATCGGTTGTGCCGATAATCCGATATATCGATATATCGGAATATCACAATCGATCGATTACCATGGGTGTTAAATTGGAATCGATCGATTGATAGGGGTGAAAAATCGGAATCAATCGATTAATAGGCGTGGCAAATCGGAATCGATCAATCGATCAACAGGCGTGCTATATCGGAATCAATCGATCATCAGGCGCAAAATATCGGAATCGATCGATTGCGATTTGCAATTTGCACAATCGATACTGTATTTGAATATTCGATTTATATCGGAGGAGTTGGATAAAGTGAACGATCGCAAAAACACATGCGGATAATTTCGTCTTTTTAAATGTGAATTTTCATAAAACGAAATTCCGTAATATATTAATATTTGGACAATTGTATATAAACATACATGAGGAATAAATGTGTAATTATATATATGTGTATAATTACATATATGCATGCATGCATGCATGCATGCATGCATGCATGCATGTATGTATGTATGTATGTATGTATCCCTACAAATTTTGGAAACCCCAGTGCATATGTACCCGGCATGTACCGGGGACGTGTACCCAACGTGTACCCAGCGTGTACCCAGCGTGTACCCAACGTGTACCCAGCGTGTACCCAACGTGTACGAAAACAGTAAAAAACGGGGTCTGGTACATGTTGGGTACACGTGTACTCTACCTTGTACCTACGTGTACTTGCTCGCGGCGCGGCATATGTACCCGGCATGTACCCGCGACAGGGTACATGCTGGGTGCATGCGTCTGTGTATGTACCTTTTGCCGCCTGCGCATGTACCCGGCGTGTACGCATGTACGGGTACATGTGTACCGCATATGTACTCAGGTTACCGTTGGATGTTACCGTTGATGTTACCGTTGGATGTTACCGTTGGGACACCCGGGGTACATGGTGGGTACATATGTACTTAGGCCAGGTACATATGTACTTATTGATATAAACATGCCTGGTGCGCACGTACCCAACATGTACCCACGCATCAGGTACATGCCGGGTATGCGTGTACGCAGGTCAGGTACATATGTACGTAAGCCAGGTGCATATGTACTTATTGATATTAACATGACTGGTGCATATGCACCCCGCATGTACATTTGAGTGAGGTACATGCCGGGTACGCATGTACGCAGACCAGTACATATGTACTTATTGATACTAACATGACTGGTGCATACGTACCCCATATGCACGTGTATATCGGTGCATTATTAGTACACATGTACCAAGCGTGTACGAGCCTCCCATACATATGTACCCAACATGTACGTGCGTATGCATTAGTACGCTATAGGTGCATGTGTACTCGAAAAGGGTACACATGCACGCAATGGTGGGTACAACTCTGGTGCGCGTGTACGAGGCCTATCTATATGCACAATATCACAAGAGGATTGCGAAAATGTGTGCTACCTACATTAAGTGTGTTCACAATGCATATGCTATGCGAAGGCTAGCACATCACGCATACGCATGGAACACTCGAGCATGTTTAATACAATCATATTAATACGATAGTGTAGCTAGCTAGGCACGATGGGATACAATTGGGACTACTCATCTCTATCCTACCAATACGCAAAATAACGTTCTATTCGTGCGATTTCTAGTTCCAACACTACCTAGTTCCAACACTACGATTGTAAACAATCTATCAACCTAGCACGCTCGAAGGGAAGCTTGAAGCTCATGAAGTACTCGAGGCGGTCGATTTTCTCCATTTAGGGTTTCTCCAAAACAGCCGATCTGAAAAAGTAAAGCAAAGAACCAACACTTAGTAAAAAGCGGAAAACGCATCAAAGATTCCCTTGTGCAAAACATAACTAGCAACCTAGGAACCTCAAAGAAGCGCGAATGTAAACGCGAGATGATGGTGGAAAAATTGATTTCACCACTCGAATATTTTCAGCGATCTGAAAAACAAAAACAACCAAGTAACGTTTAGTAAAGATGAAAGATAATATAAGTGAAAAACGAAATTAACGAGGGAAACTGAAAAGGAGAGGTGGAGTGAGTTGGATTTGAACCAACTATTTCGAGTGCAAAGGACTCGCGGGAATCTTCCCGTTCACTCCAAGTCAAAGTTCCGCGCATGCCGAGGATGAGCGCGCTAAGCACACACAAAATAATACATATACATATAAAAAACATGCACTACAAACCTGTGACATATTGCAGCGCGCAAGAATGAGAAATATCATAACATGCAACCCGCTGGCGAGGCCACCACACGCTGCTGCACACTGCTGGACGGTGAAATGTGAAGCGTTGACGGCTGTACCGGTGAGTTTGAACTTTTACAGTATTCTGCAAAAATGCCTACAGTGGACACCTTGACTTCCCGTTGCGCGTTGGGGGGCGTGAGAAGTCACAGCACGTCCTCGTCACGCGAGCACGATCGACGATAACGATGACGATGACGAATTCTGCGAAACGTGTGCCATGCCATGCGATGCCATCGGACGATTGGAGATGGAATAATCCACCGCATGACGCTCGCGCTCGCGGGTTGGGGATCGCAGGCACGCAGGTCACGTACGTATCGATCGCGATCGTCATCGATTATTCCACCCCACCGCTCTACTCGGGCGGTCATCCTAATTGAGGTACGATTTTCTTTCTCTGTTCCTTTTTTTTTTTTGGTGCAACACGTTTGCCCATTTTTCGTGCAACTAAAATGTTTTTCGGGCTCGTCGTGCACTCGATTATTTTTTGCGCTCGTCGTGCGCTTTAAAATGAGGCCAACTTGTTTTTGGGGGGTTTGGTGACTTTTTTTGCGTTTTGGTGATGTTCGCTTGGGTACACGTGCGCCTGGGTTGTACCTGAGTGTAAATTGTACTCGCATGCACTTGCATATACCAAGCCTGAGTACATATGTTATTTCTGCACCCCAGTTTGGCTTCATTCTTGTACTTGCTCGCGGCGGATTTTAGTGACGGGATGGTTCATGTATACCCTAATTGTACCCAGCATCCGCCGCGAGCAAGTACACAAAAGTACAAGAATGAAGCCAAACTGGGGTGCAGAAATAACATATGTACCCAGAAATTACGTTTGGGTACATGCAAGAACATTATTTGGGTACTGATAAGGTCCCAATGTACCAGAAACGTACGGTGATAGTACATATGCAGTACACATGTTTTCGTCCATGCGTACATGCCGGATACAGGTGTACCTTTATCTTGTACCCAACGTGTACTTGCTCGCGGCGCGGCATGCGTACCCGGAATGTACCGGTCGCCGGGTACATGTCAGGTGCATGTGTCCGTGTATGTACCTTATGCCGCCTAATACATGTTCGGTACGTATGTACCCGCAATGTCTTCCCGTATGCAGATCCATGCGACATGGGCAGGAGCGTCGGGGACGCCCTCGGTATCTTCGCCCGGCCCCGGCGCATGCATGGCGACAACACGGTCGACAACGACCCGTTCACGACACCGACGATGTCGATGCAAGGTGCGTTCTTCCCTTCATAAAGTAATGCGTGCACCCCGGGTACGCGTGCACCTTACCGTTCTTCGGTTGGTACATGGCCGGTGTGACGTCGGTACATACGTACCGGACACTTACGCATGAAGGTGAAACGAAATATGCCGGAAATTCTTGCTTATGGTCACAATGTGCGCCGGAGGCCCTGCCAAAAATTTTATTTTGCGTGGGCGCGTCGTGTGGGAATGCCTTAGTGGGAGAATGTGTCCGCATTCACCGTACACGCGCGGTACACATGTACCCACGTCGTACCATTGTGATTATTCCCGGGTGCATGTGTACCGGTAATGTACCGACTGACTGTGCTTCGCAGGAACGTGCGTGGCGAGCGTCGTGTACCTCAACAATCCGACCTAAACCACTGGGTCGTGGCGGGGGGACCACGTGCACGTGGCCGCCGCCTTCACGTGGACGCGGCTTTATTACGATCAACCATATAGCCGATTATAATCAACCACGAAACTAATGAACATAAACTGAATTCCCATGGCATGTACGAACGACAGAAGAGGACGGCAACAATGAACCGCTGCATATATATACTTAAACAAAAGAATACATGGTACACTGATAGCAATATTAGGATTACATTCCCACTCGGCAAGTTTGCACGACATTACCACGATATGCAGGCGAACCCTACCGAAACCCTACCAATTAAAGACACAAATGACTTCACACAGCCCCATATACAGAGAGGGGCAGGAAAAAACTTTAGGGAATGGCTCAGGAGGGTAGGGAGACACGCTACACAAAGTATGAGGGCGAACTGCCGACACTCGACCACAAGCGAATTCCCAAAAATGCTCTACGTAAAAGTAAAAATTTTTGGAAAACACACCGAAACACCCCAAATGTTTTGCACAACTAGGGGACGACATACAAAAAATGATGCCCGCCAAGGAAATGATATTAGGGGCGTTACATATATGGATTTAGGGCAATGTAACGCTGTAACCATAAACTCGACAACAACGAAAACACTACAGCGACACCCGAGATGGACAAGACAGGCCCAAAATAAGCACCCCAACCAACCAAATGACGCACTGCCACCCACCCACTTAAAACGGAACTACTGTAGTACAAAGGCGAACCCTAAAATAACCCTAACAACGAGGGACGCAAATGCACGCGCACGGCACGACATGACGGGAAAGACGTTAGGAAACTTCAGGGAATGGCTCTGGAGAGCAAGGAGAAGGGACACACAAAATACTGGAGCAAACTACCAACATTCGACCACAAGCGAATTCCTAAAAATGCTCTACGTAAAAATAAAAAAATCGGAAATTGCGGGTGCACGTGTACCCACCATGTACCATAGGTCAGTACGTGTGCACCCGGTCGCAACCGTTTCCAGTGCTGGCCCGGTACACGTGTATTTAGCCTGCACCCGTAATGCAGTGCACGCGCGGTACATACGTCCCCGGCATTTCCGTAGTGCTTAGGCGCCATGTGTTGTTTGCAGACGACGCACCTTCAGGTCAAAGGCACCGAAGACCGCCAAGTACAAGGTGCACATCGACCAGGACCCCATCCCATGGTTGGGAAGACAATACACAGAGTATGAACGCGCTCTACTCGAAGGTTGCCCTCCTCGATGCCGCAAGTTGAATCGAGTGCAAGTGGGTACGATGAAGTTCCGGACCGCATCCATGGACAAAAAGTTCAAGACAGTGCAATGTTACTTCCGATCCTTTTACGTCGAGAGGGTGAGGACGAAAGGTCGCGAGCAAACAAAGGAACAAACATACCGGTGAGTACACAATCATGTACCACCAGTACCCGTACACCCTCGGTACATACACACCTAGCATGGGAACGCGTGGGTACATGTGTACCCGTCATGGCTTTATGTTGGGTACGTCCTGGGTACACATGTACCAGTGTACAGTAGTGTGCAGGCCGAACATGCACGAGCCGAGCGGTGCGAGACTGATTTGATATCGATGTGATGGTACATACGTGCTTGATGTCGGGAGGGGGGGATGCTTATATTCCAGGTTCGGCCGGGTGGATGCCATCTATCGAGTGGAGCTTGGAGGAAGACCGTACGTGTTTGTCAAGGTTTCGTGGCTCAAGAAGCCAACTAAAGCTTTAACGGCCGCTTTGCGTGCGAGGCATTCCATCATAGGAGCGGATAGTGTTTCAAACTGCTTCTACGTATTGGACCCAGAGAATCCGGCCACTGAATTCGATCGAAAAGAACCGTTTATGCTTGCCGAGGAGATTGCTTCTCAAGTGGTGATTCGAAAACATCCTTGCATGGAAACCGCGGTGGTCTTGGATCCGCTAGCCGACTTCTTTGAGCAGATTGTCCGAGATGAAAATCCCAGTGACAATGAGGCATGATAGATAAACATAGGTAAATGTAATTGTATATAATGATCGTTTTTGTTATGGTGAATTGTTAAATTGACACATGGTACATTATCGGTACACGTGCACGCCATATATAACACGCGTGGGGTAACTATGTACCCAAGTCGTACTAAGCGGGTGCGTTCACATGTACCCAGCATGCCCAAGTCTGCCATTTGGTACATGTCTGGTACATGTGTACGAGAAACCATGTACCCAGCACGTACTCAGCATATACTATATGGTACACGCTAGGTGCATGTGTACGGGGGACCATGTACTCGGCATGTACCTACAGGTACCCGCCTGGTGCATGCTGGGTACATGTGTACGGAGTCGATTGCGTACACATGCACGCCGCATGCACCTATTTCTTACTTGTGTACCCGTCGACGGGTGCACGTGGGTACACGTAGGTACACGCCAGTCCTGTTTTTCGGGTGTCCATTTATGAAGGTATAACTCAATAGTTTGCATCGAAACTTGTCAAGGATGTCTTAGTCACTTATGGCCTTGACATATATGTGAAAATATTGCACTTTTTTACAACTCGGATTTTCACTGAGTTTTGGGCCCCAAGTGGGGAGGGGGCAGGTACATATGTACGTTGTCCAAGTACATGGGAGGTACATGCTTGGTACATGTCGGGTACAGGTGTCCTAAATTTGTAGGGTATGTATGTATGTATGTATGTATGTACATATATAATGTCGTGATATCGTACTTTATAGATATAAATCGCAATACGTTATTCATAGAAATTGGAACATCATAAAACATACTTATACTATAAAAACATACCTGTACTACCACGAATCTCGTAATAGTATAATTGGGTAGGAATGATGTCCCAGTGCTAGGATCCTGGGGTTGACTCCGGGTGGCGCCACGACCATTTTACTGATGGACGGGGGCAGGGGCCCGAACGTTCCCCTGCGAAGGAATCTGCCTCTAGGTGGGCGAGATGTGGCATCCAAGACCCCACTGCCAGTGTGTACAGTTCGCGTATGAATTTTGCGTAGAATGCAATTGACGGGAAGAGTGATCTGAGGGTATATATATATATATAAGGGATAGATATGCACGATAAAGTCACAGAAAACACAGTGCCGGGTGCTCGGAAACGGAATAGCATAAAAACTGGGAAGACAGACATACGGACTAACTGTCTAACTAGAGAAGGCTAACGTGACGGGGACACGGTCACGGGTGAAACATGCCACACACAGTGAGGGGTGAAGCAAGGAGAAACAGGGCCCCATACAGTGGGGGGAATCGGCTTCCCCGTGAGCAATGCAATTTCATTGCCGACATTCCGATATATCGATACCAATTACCGATATATCGATATTGCCGATGTATCGATATATCAGAATTTTGGTGAGTATATCGGTATCGATCGATAGGGCTTGCCAGTTGATCGGAATCGATCAATTGGTAGTCTAGAAAAATCGAAATCAATCGATGAGCAGTCCGCGGAAACATCAGTATCGATCGATCGATAGTCTAGAAAAATCGAAATCAATCGATGCGCAGTCAGAAAAATCAGTATTGATCGATATGTAGTCGGGAAAAATCGGAATCAATCGATAAGGCAGGTTACAACCGATACCGAACCTTGCTTAACGGGCATTAAGCAAGCACGGTGCTATGGTCGCATCAAGGAATGTATACCATTCCTTGAGCACCGACATTCCGGGGAGTCGCCTAGGTCATGTAGATTGTTCGTCGTCCACTTAAGCCAAGCGAAATGAACAAACCTGGCAACCTAGAAACTTGTTTATTGTGCGTGGCACAAGGTATTTGCATACAGGTTTGTGAATACGTATGTTCGTGCGGGTGCGTTGTAGCGCGGATGGCGAACCTCACGTGACCATCTTCGCGCAAGGGAGGCGAAGCTGATCACGTGCAGTTGGACATGAGTTCGCAATTGAAGAGTGTATGCATATATGCACTGTGATATGCTGTATGGTATGCAGTGCAATAATATGTGATAAAAAATACACCGCTGCTGCTGACCCGGTCAACAGCAGCGGTGTATTTTGAAGTGAACGGAAGTCGTCGAAAGTGATTAAGAAACAGTTTCAAACCGTCTGGAGCTTCCCAGCACCGATTTATCTGCGTCAGATGACGGTGTACATGTAATTGTACCGTCAAATCGAAATTTTTTTATACACCGTGTCTGGCGTAATTTTCGAGTCATCGTTGCCATCGAAAATGCACGTTTGATTAGGTCATGAAATTGCTGTATGACATGACTCCTGAAGGGGGTGACTCGGTGTCACTGACAGTCACCTCCCTTTTTGTGTCACCCCTCACTATGAATGTCACTTGTAGTCTATCACGTGCCATCCGACCGACCGTCCGAAACATAAAACCCTAAGTAATTTTGTTATCAAACTGTCTTAGCCGTTTTTTTGCCCGTTCCCGACTGTTTCCTGAAGCTGTGAATATATATATTAACTATATATATATCACACTCTTCGTGAGGTTATCGGCATGTTCCACGTATTTTCGGGAACGGTGCTACGCTATTTCCCGTGTCTATTCGCATCTACGTATCTACACATCTTCGTATCTTCGGCCGCGCCGTATCTTCAACGCGCATCTATATTTCAGCGTCTGCTTCAACGAATCTCTTCACGTATCTATTCGCGGCCACGTATCTCCCAGATCTCTTCCGCGCATCTTCATCTACGTTTTCCCTTTGATTTCTCTTTCGTGTCCACTTCTTTATCAACGCATCTACTTTGTCAACACGATTTTACTTTACGCTCTGGCTGGCAGCACTTATCCTGCAGCAAAATTGGCTCATCTCACGAAGTTTTTGACCTGACCGGCGTTTCCCCCGCGAAATTTGACCTATCATTGGTTTTTTCATCGCTGGAAATAGTTAATTTTACAGAAATTTGAGTTATTGTCACCACAAACCCAAACTTCTTCCCCTTCAGATTTTACAGTTTCAGTGGTCATGGCTTCTTTGCGTCAACGTGCCCGCATAGTAGCGTTGCATTCTACGCTGAACTTACTTCGACAACGACATTTTTACCTCTGGCGACACTCTGGTGGTGTCTGGTGGTGCTTGCGCACCAGACATCAACCTCGACACCAACATTTCCGTCGTCAAGCGACAAGCTCTCTGACTTCCACGACTTCGTCTCTCCGCTTCCGCCTCGCCTTCGCCTTACACGCCCCCTAGTCACCAGTGGTATACTACCGATTATAGCCTCCCCCCAAAACCCTAAAGACTAAAATAAATGACTAGTAAATACAAGAAAAAACCCTAAAGAAATAATTACGTAATAAATAGAGAATAAATTACGTGATTAAATGTGAGTACAATAAAAAAATACAAAAATACAAAATAAAAAATCTACAATAAAAAGATAAAGATAAAAAAGATTAATATAAAAATTGTAAGTAAATGAAAAGTGAATTAATTAAGTTCTCAATATGTATACATGTTGATTGTTCTTAAATCATTTTTCGGGATATTCGTCTAATAAAATGCTTCTTGGAACTTCACAATAGACTTTTTCTTGATTTGCTAACTCATTAAAGTATTGAGGATTTAAAATTCTACAAATAGAATCGTAGTTTTGAAAGTCGGGGTCAAAATGATTTTCATAACACCAAATTAATTCACTTTCGGAGGAGTACATAAAACATTCTTCACACACTCTCATATTTTTGAATTCACACGTACTTGTATTTAAGCCAACTTTATGTTTACATCTCAAACATTTTTCGGAAATTCTTTGCATGTATTCCATTTCAACTTCCATACAATTTTCTTCCATTTCAAGCAAGGCATTGTATCGGTTGTGCCGATATTCTGATATATCGATATATCGGTAAATATTGGCATATCAGTCTCAATCGATATCCATTTGGCGCACATTTAATCGATATATCGGTATCGCTCGTCACTTTGGAATTCAAAGTGGTATGTGTTGTATATGAGAAAGCGTATATAATTTTGAGATATCGATATGTATCGATATTGCCGATAATCGATTATAATTATTAAATATCGAAATCGATCGATAAGCAATTCTGCAACCGATACAATGCCCTGATTTCAAGTTGATGTTTCATTAAGTATATTGTTTCTTGAAGTTCAAGAGGAAGATGATTAAATGTAGTAGACATTATTGTTTACATTACTAAGTTTCCCTCTTTATGTGGATTTTTAACAATTGTTATTCATTGTCACTTCCTTCTTCACTTTCTTCATCACTTTCTTCAACATCATCTTCCATGCTTCTAATTATTAAAGCACATCCTAAAGTTTCTTGAATATCATCCATTGATAAACAATTGAATGATAAGTCACATTTAATTAAATCATATAACTCATCTTCAACAAATTCTATTTCTTCACAATATTTCATGTTATCTTCAAGTGATGCATTTCCACAATTAAACACGTTTCTCATATGCCACTTGTAATACTCACAAAATTTCCCAACTTTTGAAGTAGTCATATTATCTAATTTGTTTTCTACTTTATATGTATAATGTTTGAAATCCATCAATATCTTTATACGGTGTTCCTTTTTGGCCTCATCACAATCACACATACCACATTCATCACATGTTAATTTTTTTGCAATACATACAATCATGCCATGAAAGATAATCAAAAATCAATTCACACCACATATCGGCTATTGAATCACCATCATCTTGAAATTCCGAAACATTTCTAATGAGTTCTCACTCTTCACAACATAATTCATGAATAGTGGGGTCTTGTTCACACTTGTCATGTTGTGAGATTTTGTTGGTGGTAGTCATTCTTGCTTTCTTTACACTACTGAGTTACACTCTTTAAGTGGATTTTATGTTTTTGAGGTTTTTTGTCCCCCTGAAAAAACCGAAGAAATTCTATACAATTAAAGTGAAAGGAAACCTTGCAGGTCCTCTATTATTATTTGTTGGTAAATTTGCAATAGGTCGTGATGTCACTTGTGGTGATTGAATAGATGCAGATTTATTTAACCTTTTCTTTTTGGAATATTTTTTACGAGGTTTTGTGCCTTTTTTGGAATGATATTCTTTGGCACATTTTTTCAATGTTTCGTTCCATTCAGCACGAGTCATTTATATATTATG
Source organism: Cymbomonas tetramitiformis (assembly GCA_001247695.2). Classification (NCBI taxonomy): domain Eukaryota; kingdom Viridiplantae; phylum Chlorophyta; class Pyramimonadophyceae; order Pyramimonadales; family Pyramimonadaceae; genus Cymbomonas; species Cymbomonas tetramitiformis. Next base: position 27,881 of record LGRX02009380.1, on the reverse strand, counting down.
ATATATTATTATTTATAATTGATTACCTCTACTTGCACGTTGTGCTCTCGTGGCAAGAGGACCCATTTCCACACCCATATATTGAACACCACTCGTATCATCACCACCGCCATCATAATCATCATCATCATTAGAACGTGAAGGACTAAGTGATTTCTTTTGAGCTGATTTGAATAATACTTGTCTTCCTAAAGGCATTCTTCCGGAAGGTCCAGATTCACCTTGATTTTTGGGTGTGTTTAACGGAGATGAAGCAAAGGTTTTGCGTAATCTATCTAAACCTAAATTTATTTCTGCAGTGTCAATTTCACTCAACAATTCTTCTTCTTGTTCAAAACCTATTGAAGTGGGTGGTAAAGAATTACTTGGAGTTTCATCATTAGAATCACTTAAATCTGCGAACCTTTGTAAATTGTCTGCTCTCGTATATTTTCCCGGAACAAAAACATTAACTTCACTTCTTTTTTAATTTTGAATTAAATCAACTGAATTTATCAAAGGACGTTGAGAAATAGTATAGTATTCAACACTATTTTGAGAAGGAGCGGTCATGGCATAATTATTGGAAGCTAATTTAGAGTATCCATGAAATATTGATTATTAGATGCAGCATTTTTAAAGCCTAATTCATTTAAACAATATTGTTTGACAATATCATCAGTCAATATCTTTCTCATATAATTTATGATATTACATATATATATTAATTGTTTCGTCTATTTTGTTGTCTATCCGCTGGGTGAGGTGCTCTTAAAATTCTTCCATACCGTCTCAATTGATGACGAGCTTTGCATTGAATTTTATTTCCAAATGGACGGTTCCCCGGTGCAGGGTCTTTATATCCACAATAAATATTATTATTCAGCCTTCGTTGAGCCTGTGTTTGATTAGCTCTTACCATGAGAATATTTTATACAATTGATAAAAATTATCGTAAATCAATTTCCGTTTCATTATCTTTGTTATTTTTATTGTGACTTCTTGTCCTTTTAGATAATCTATTGGAAGATGAAACGCCTTCTTTCCTGAGAGTTCTTTCATTTTTTTATTTTGTTTAGAAACTAGTTCAGAAACGGTGGGTTCATCAGATTTCTTTTTATTAGAAGTGCTGCCTTTGACTTCCAATAATTCCCTAGGTTTATACCGACGTGCCAAAGTTTCTTTACCGTCTTCAATAATATAACTCAGTCTTTTCATAGAGTTTACTTTAAATACTTTTGTAGACCATCGTTGAGATTCTTTGTCAAACGTTTTAGTTTTAATTTTAATCCTAAATTTGTCACCGGGTTTAATATCTATTTTTTGAAGTAGCTCAGTTAATTTATTTCTTTTCAATAAAACATTTCTGATGGTTTTCGTCAAGTTCATATTATCAGGAGTTGATTTATCAATATTTGCAACATTTTTAGTACTATTGTAATTTTTGACAACAGAATCCAAATAATCAATCCAGTTTACGGTGTCTTTACTTTTTTCTAATTTTTTAAATTTCAATGTTAATGTTCTATTAAATCTTTCTACCATACCCATAGTAGTATGGTCTTCAGTTTCATTTATTGTTCAATATTGTTGTCCTTTAATAATTTTTTCATAGATTTATTTATAAACTCTACACCATTGTCCGTAGTCAATACATTCATTTTTGAATCTTTAATCAATTAAAAAAAAAACAGGAACAATTCCTTCAGCCGAATCAATGTTTTTATTATTTTTATCTTTGACCGTTTTTTATGTTAATGGATATGCAAAGGCCTTTCTTGTGTTAATATTAATATTAACAGACTTACGGGTATGCCTTAGAAAAGCCGAGGGATGCCACCAGAAACCCGGGAGCAACATCACCCCAGAAGAACAGGAAATGGCTAAACATGAATTCACCGCCCAACATCTTTGCCAGATTTTTCTGTGATGACATCATTCTGATAGGTAAATCAAGAGAGGAAGTGCAGGACATGCTCGGGGTGATCAACGAGTTCATGCGGTTCATAGGGATTCCCATCAATGCCAAACAATCGAAATACTCCCACAGGAAACCTATGAAACAGAGGCGGAAAGCACAGGAAGGGCATACCGAGCTGGAAAAGAAGCTAATGTCTGGAGGTATGCTGAAAATCGAAGAGGTAGAGAAAGGGCCCAACATATGGTCTGAGTGGCTTCCACCCAAGACCCCTGCCTATCTCGAATATAGCAACAAAACCGAAGCGAACCGATATTTAGGGGTCTGGTTTGCACTGGATGGCGGATGGGAACACCAAAAGAAGATACTTGCGGACAAACTTACTCAGAGCCTGCTGTCAGTCCAAACACAAACACTAAACCTGAACCAGCTTCGCTACATAAACAATGCGGTTGTTGTGCCGAGAATGGCATACCCTTTGAAAGTTACATCGATCATCTGTACGGAAACAAACAATGTAGCAAAAGAAATTGATGGCACAATAGCAAACTTCGTCCTGAGATATTTAAACTGTCCCATAGACACCAACCACCAATTAGTTTGGACACCGGCCGCTCTAGGAGGACTTGGGGTCGACAGCGTAACTGACATAGCCCACGCAACATGCATCTCGGAGACCCTAATTACATTATGCAACACTACAGAATACGAGTATTGGAGCGACCAGATCATACATGGATTACAAGGCACACCAAATGCACACCTGTACAGAGACAACAGCAGCACATGGAGCAGAATTGCAAGCTATGTCATGGAAAGATAAGCGAGGGAGCTCAAAATCCAGGGCTCACCCTTATCTCGCCACCTTCCCTTCAAAAAAGCCACAGACAAAAGTGGGAATTGGTTCAAAAGAGTGAGCTACATGCTTGCTGGAACAGTCACATCGCTTGCTTTGTGACTCTTCCTATAGTAGTGTGTATGACTGTCACCCGAACCCGAACCCTAACTGTTTATGCCCGTTATATCGGGTTAGCTTATCAACTTTATTACATTCTGAGAAAACCTATCACTGAGTGAATATATCCCGAGTCCTAGGGGTATATCCAACAATGCTGTCAAAATATGGCTACTCCATAGATACAAAGCACTCCACTTTACAGGATTACGAGGAACTACAAACCTTCCTTTACTCTTCACTCCCGAAATCGGTTTATGAGAAGATAAGTATGCTAGTGGCAACCCGGAATCTCAGATACATGGGTTCGTTTCTCCAGCCATGTGGAGGACTTATGCTTAGTTGGGAAGAATTGCGGGCAAAGCATAGCCTACAAGGAACATAACCCCCATCATGGTTCCTAGCTCTTCAGACAGAAGTTATTTGTGATGAGTCCGAAACAGAGCTAAGAAAGGTTAAACTTAAATACAGAGACACACCGCAAGCCCCGGAGGAAGGCATGATGTGCTGGAAAGGGACAGGGATGAGCCAGGAAGATATAGAGCTGGTCAAAGTTAAGAGATATGACACCGGGTTAGGTACTCTCCACTTGGAACAATACACTAAGGATCAAGAAGGAAGATGCAGACCAGATAAAGCAGGAATGAATGAAGATTCTCCCAGTCAATGAATATCAGATATTGCAGGACGGGACAACACTGATGCCGGTGGACCCAAACATTTTGAGAATGAATGCCAACAACACAGCACGGATCAATATAGGAGGAGACTCGGGAGCCGAGACATACCTGGATTATGTTGAAAATAGGCTCAAAGACCTGTTCAGCGTGAGGTGCAATAACTCATGTGCAGCGGATAATAGTGATTTTAGCTGCCCGAGTGCATCAGAAGATGAGGAACAGGGCAAACATGAAAGTGCAGAACCCAGGGTTCCTTTTGATTTTGCAAGTGACGGTTCGCTCTACAAAAGCTCATCTTTTGCAAGCTGCGGAGCAGCATACATGCGATTCGAGGAGGGAGACTCAACACCAACCATGAGCAAACATAATATACCAAGGGAGACACCGATTACCTCCTCTACAGCAGGAATCATAGAAAACATTCATACGCCTAGCTCCATCACTGCAGAGATTCTGGGTCTCAGAAAGCTACTCCAAGATCGGAAGCATGAAATACTGAACACCATGGTTCCCCTTACCCACGTAATTAACTCCATGGCAACTATCAATGCTGTAAACCGTGACCCTGGAACTTTAAATGTACGGGACCTTATGCAAGAGCCAAACAGAAGGGACCTGGTAGCCATTAGATTGATCTTGGAAGAATTAGGATTTTACAACACAGCAGGGCAAGCGAAACTCCTGATCAAATGGATTAGAGGGCACAATAACGACAGGCTCCATGACAAAGTAGATAGAACGGCCAAAAGAGCGGCTTTCAGATACAGTGGAAGACAGCTAAGATTCGATGAAGACGGAGACTTAGATTTTTCTCTCTTTTTCATGAACAATCCATAACAGGAGGCGTCAGGAACCACATTAGGAGGCTCCAAAAATTGAACCATCACAAAAAGTGGAAAGACATGAATGGACAAGGCAGGGCACTCAGATCGATGAAGGAGAATTACGTGAAACCAACCAAGGATGTGTCAAAAATTGCCTCTAAGTATTGCACGGCCTACAGGTGCAGAGAACTCACAGGCCTACACGCATCCCCCCCATAGAGCACACAGGATGCATGGGGATGGGAGGAAGCCCGACCTGCCATAAATGTGGCACAACAGCACTGTGCACTTATAAACATATTCAATTGAATTGCCCAGGAGAAGGAAATGAATTACACCAGCTGAGGGAAAACCAACAAGAGGAAATAAATGAGATGATCAAACAAGCTACCGTAGGGGACCCAAGAATGATAATAGAAGGCAGAAACACAAGGGGTGGCACCCTTAGAGCCTCCGAAATCTTCCCCTTAGCAGAAATAGACAAAGACCTAACAGCCTCCAGACTGCTTGCTGCTCTCCCAGGCTAGCATGTACAGACTATCAAATACCAGAAAGGGTACTGTAGCAGTAGCCGCCGCACCCATCAGCACAAACAACAATGGGTATCACAACTTCCAAGACCTGCAGTACATCAAAAAGAAAGAATTCTGGAAGTTAGTTGAGTGGCATAGGCTAACAACTGATACACCCCAGACATCCATCAGTAATTACACACAACGGGCCAATGATATCCACTCAGTACTTATAGCATGCAATACTGAGTCGGGTGACCCGAAGAATTGTTATGCAATAAGGAGATGGGAAAGGACGGATGTGAGCTTTTCTGCAACCCTGTAAACTCACACCCTGGCATCAACTCAAGTAGGTGTATTCCCACGGCAGCAATGAAAGAGGCGCTGAGACCCTTTTGCCACAAAGGAAAAATAGGATGGGATGGACTTGCAAGAGATGCATACATCAACAGTGTCACCGGAAAAGGAAGAAAGGTCTATGGAAACCCACTTTTTGATGGTGGGGTTTTAAAGGGAGCATCTGCGGTTATGCAGACACTGTCCCGTGGCCTGGAGGCGGCCATGACTTCGGAGGGATTCGAGGGAATCTGGATTCTACCATTATCTCCGAAGAACCTCAAAAAGTGGACAGGGAAAGATTTTAAACTAATTTTCAAATACCCAAGGGGGACCATACCCTTCATCCCACATGACTACTGGTCAGGTAAAGGACCCTACAGTGCCAGGGGAGGGATGTTACAAGGATAAGTATTCAGATGTGGTCATAATGTCTATAGATAGTGAGAGCATGGGATGCCCTGTCAGCAAGAAACTTGATAATGAGAAATTGCAATACAAGCTGCTACAATGGTTCATGAATGTAGTCCCGCACAAAAAGATTACCCCCAAAATGCTCAACGAAACGGGCCTGCATCCGGATATGATTAAACACGCCCTTAATGAGAGAGAATGCCTGCTGCCACCCCGATTATGCCCGTGGGTTGGGGGCAAGAATAATGTGGAGCAGCAAATCCAATACCCCGGAGCAAACTTGGACGGGGACCACAGGAATGCAGAAGGAACCCCCTTCCTTAACGCAGTGAAGTGGCCGGAGGAACTGGCCCTCGTGGGATATTTACCAAATGGCTTTGGTAAGGTGCTCAAAGGGGTTGGTGTCCCACACCGTGGGGTAAAGACACTTTTGAAAAAACTGTCCAGGATGTGCAGGCGTCATGCAAGGGAGAGATGCATACTGCATGAAACGGGAGTTCTGCCCGAAGGTGGCACCATAGATGAATCACCCAGCATCCAGGAACTCTGCACGAAGAATATAAAAGGATCTGAGGTTGTGAAGACTGCAGGGGAAGTGCTATGCAGCTATGTGAACCCCCATCCTCCCCCACAAAGGGGCCCCCCATCATGTAAGAGTGCACCAATAAGAGAATTCTACGTTAAGAAAACAGCCAGCTTTTTTGGGGGGGGCGGGGGGGGGTCACAAGTTTAGGAGAAAAGCTGGCTGGTTTTAAAAGTTAAGAGATTGGCAAAAATAAGAAATATGGAGGCTGGCTAGACCCCAGGACATTTTCTTAAAATATAGCAAAATAAGTACGGCTTTGATGTTAGAAAAGTCATCTTGTGCGAGTAGACCTTCCCTAACATCACTAATAAGTTACCGCAATTGTGAACGTGTCGCGTCGTCCATCACGGTAGTGGGCGGTTTTTTCGAAGTGAGGATGTGCTGCGAATCCAATACGAGAAAAACTGATTTTTCACTCTTAAGGATGAGAAAAGCTAGCTGGCAAAATAAGCGGTTTTCTCTTATTTCGTCGGCTCTCTTAGGTACCGAAGCTGGGGGGGGTCACAAGTTTAGGAGAAAAGCTGGCTGACCCCGAAATCTCTGTTTTCTTATTGGTTGACTCTTA